>OY720051.1:9775675-10059768 GCA_963082485.1 Eudonia mercurella | reverse complement strand
TAATAAACAGGGAAACATTGTTAATAAAGAATAATTACAATAAAAAAAGGATGTTAAACGAAATGTCAATGTAGCGTCAGCTCGGACTTTGTATCTAGAGCACACACACTCGCTGTTTCCAGCTGACGCACATACTTAAGTATAAGTAATAATTAGTATATAACACTAGCTGACCCGGCAAACGTCGTTTTGCCATAAAAAATTAAAAAAAATTTAGGGGTGGACTACCCTTAACATTTAGGGGGATGAAAAATAGATGTTGGCCGATTCTCATAGATACCGGATAAGCACAAAAAATTTCATCAAAATCGGTCAAGCCGTTTCGGAGGAGTATGGCAACGAAAACTGTGACGCGAGAATTTTATATATTAGATGTAAACTCAAAATAAACACTCTCTTAGCGCTCAGCTCACGAAGCTATAGACAACATACTGGCTGTTTGAGTTGCGTTACGTAAGCCAAACGTCATTCTCGGAAATTCGAAAAGTCCGAACGGTGTTGTTATCGCCGTTTTTGGTATATGCTCTTCGAATATGGGAATGTGATGGAACGATTCCGGATGTCCAGCTTGGAGAAGAACTGTCTTGCCACGCAGCAAATACGTGAAGTCCTGTAGCCGTGGTATAGGATAGCGATCAGGAAGTGTAACGGCGTTTAAACGCCTGTAATCGCCGCAGGGCCTTAATTCGCCATTTTTCTTAGTGACGATGTGCAGTGGCGTTGCCCAGGGAAAGTCAGAGGGGCGGCAAATGCCCAACTCCATCATCTTCTGGAATTCCTGTTTCGCTTCTTTGTACTTCGCTGGGTTCAACGGACGAACTTTTGCATAGATCGGCGGCCCCGTCGTATGTAAATAATGCACGACATTATGCTTAGGTGCATTTTTCAATGTAGACGGCCTTGTTACGTTAGGAAATTCACGTAATAACTCAGCGTAGGGTCCGGTTACGTCTATCGTGCGAACGGATGAGTCATACGAGTGCGATAGACGTAACCGGAGACGTAACGAAGCTATAGACAACATACTGGCTGTTTGATTTATCTCCCATGCTAGGAGCTAAAGTCAATAATCAAAAAAAAAAAAAAACAAAATAATCAAATAAACAAAAAAATAACACAAAATACAAAATAAGAGTATGTCACAACACTATTATCATAATTTATCCTTCAGATAAAGGTCAACGCCTTTTCTACTAGTAGTTTTTTAAGTCTCGCTTTAAAAATTCCGATGTTCGAAACTTCTTTTAAACTTTCTGGCAGATGATTATAATTATAGTCGCGATGCCATACCGAATATACTTTTATTAAACAGAGCAGTTCTATTGATTATACTCGGTTTGGTTGGTGGTAGGGGTTTTCCCGCCTGGCTAGCTACCACCATCTTATCTAAATACGTCACCATAACATCAATGTTTGTAGCATTGTTGTGTTCCGGCAGCTAGAAATAAGATAGTCAGTGCCTCACTAGTTGAGGATCCCGGGTGAAGTGCGCTTCCACCAAATGGCTTTATCATCACTTAATACATATACAGCGTAAATGCCAATGAGTTGTTTATAATGCAAAAAAAATGTGTACGAATAATAGCCCATATTGACAACTTGCAAAGTTGCAGACCATATTTTGTCAAATACAACTTATTAACACTCCCTTCAATTTATATACAAGATATTTCTATATTCGTGCATAAAAACATGAACCTGTTCAGCACGCAGCCGGTCGTGTGAAGAACAGTAGCAACGTTGTCCTAACCTCATCAAACACGCCGGGGCGCACCTTCTCCTTTGTCCGCGATTCGCGGCATTTAGGTGATGCCTAACAACTTTTAAAATCACTTACAGCAAGTGTCCCATCAGCAGGTTCAGAACAGCGGCGGTGGGAGGAGCGCTCCCCCTATGTCGATCACGCCGGTCAAAGCCCAGCTTTGGGCCTGGTCTTCTTAAGTTTTGGGAACACTCGCACCAAACTATCAACACTAGGTACACTAGGTACACAGGGAACCCTACTTAGGCCACCAAACCACCTGATTTTTAAATTATATCCAAAAAACACGTACTTAATAAGAACGGGAGCACACAACCGTCGCGCACACTGTCATCGACCAATCATCCCGATCGCTCAAGACGGACTCCCCTTGCGCCCGCGCGCCTTTGGTTAATAACAGAACCTATTCACAAAAGTTGTAAACACTCATAATGTAAACACACGCAATAAATATAGGCTATACCTACCGCCATCTAGAATAAATATGCTCAATCGCAGTCCACACTACATGTCCATAAAAATATTTAATAAATTACCAAATTATATTAGAAATGAAAAAATGCTGTAGTGTTTAAAAGAAAATTAAATGTATTTCTAATTAAAAATTGTTTCTATTCTGTAGATGAATATTTTAATTTTAATGTTAACAATTGATGTTTTTTATATTTTTATAATTGATGTTTTTATTTATTGGTAAATGTAATTTAATTTCTAATATATTGTTATTTTAATTTATTTAATATTAATTTTTTATCTCATCATCATTTAATTTTTATGTAAAATTTAAATATAAGATTAAACATATATATTTTTAAATTGTACATTTGTAATACCTGCAAAAGGTCACTAAGTTATAAAGCCATAAAAAATATATTTCATCTGTATGATACAGTTATGCAAATAAATATTTTGATTTGATTTGATTTGAACATGGGGTGTGACCAAGGCACTGTGCTCACGTCCTTACAGAGAACCTTCGTGAGAACCGTACGACGGTATAAATCTAGATTTAGTTAAATCGAACCTAAATGTAGTATATGCAAGGCAACTTTGTTGGGATTTAAGATATGTCGAGTTTACGGCTAAATCTAGGTTTAATAAAATCGAGATTTTTATAATTTTGCTGCAAGTGGCCCTTAGTAAGCAATAAATAATTTGATTTCATTTGATTTGATTTGATGAATACTTCACTCAGTTACGACAGAATAAATGTTCATTCACTCAATAACTTCATTTATTATTTAATTGTTGTATGTTGTACATGTTAAAATAGTTTTATTCAATTCAATTTATTTATTATTGACATTTATTTTTTATTGTAATTATTTTTATATTTTTTAATCTAATTAGTTAACTTTATATTTTTAATATGTGATGAATACTTCACTCAGTTACCACTCTTACGACAGAATAAATGTTCATTCGCTCAACATTTTAATTTATTGTTCCATAAGTAGTTGTTGTATGTACGTGTTTTAAAAATTTTATTCAATTCAATTTATTTATTACTAGCGGCCGCCCGCAGTTTCAGCCGCGTGGTTCCCTTTCCCGTGGGAATATCGGGATAAAAAGTATTATATGTGTTAATCCAGGTTATAAACTATCTGTATGCTGAATCCATCCATCCGTTGCAGCGTGAAGAAGCAACAAATATACACACATACACACACATACACACAAACTTTCGCATTTATAATATTAGTGTGATTGACATGTAATTTTTTGCAATTATTTTTATATTCTTTAATTCAATTAACCTTTATATATTGTTTTCTAAAGTTTACGCGAACACTACACATTTAAATGAAACAACTTTTACGGATCTACTCGCGTTTATTTTACACATTACTTTTTAATGTTTATCCTGACGTTTCGAACCCTTTTCAGGATCATGCTCTAGAGGGGCCCAACCATTACATCAGATTTGATAAACCACAAATACTCGCTAGAGAACAACGATTCATCCCTAGGATGATACGCGAGGCTATTGAAATTATAAAACATCCTAATTTTAATAGAGAAGATGGTTGGAATCTACCACCAGTCTGGGATCCCATCATACAAAATATTAAATCCCAGCACCAACACCATACTGCCAGACCAAAAGATACTGCAAGCTCTTTCTGCGTAAAACGGAACGCACCTGATTAAATTCAAATGAGGGTATACAAGCTACTAACTAATTATGAGACGACCAACACCTCAGTCTCCCTGTGACCACGGATCCTGAAAAGGTTTCAAAACGTCAGGATAAACATTAAAAAGTAATGTGTAAAATAAACGCGAGTAGATCCGTAAAAGTTGTTTCATTTACCTTTAAATTTTGATATGTGCATGTGACTTGCTAAATGCAACGTTCTGTTATATGGCCAATAAATGACTCTGATTCTGATTCATCAAGCCAAAGCTCTCCTTAGGTCTCAAGCATCGCTCTCTCAATGCCAGTTTCTCCATTTTGGTGTGACCGGCCAAGATTATGGTTTATCACGTTTGAAGCCGCAAGACACGACCTGAAGAAAGGCCAAGCTCAGCTGGCGCAACTCGTTATATATAGTACAGCTCGAAAAGCAAGACATTGAGCTGATACCTACTGTGCCAGCTGAACAATATTACAATAATACAAGGCGAGAGTTAATAGGCATCTTCTGGGGCAGCTCGCTCCATCGTAGACCTCATCTACGCTCACCATCAGGCGAGATCGAGGTCAAGAGCTGTCTTATAAGGCGTTTTAGAAGGGTTACCCTATAGTTCATCAGAAGGAAATAATACGAAAGAAGTTCAGTTCATTCACTTGTGTAATTCTAGTTTGCACATAGATATAACACGATGTATAAAATGACTATAAAATATGTGAACACTAATTAATTAAATGACCTAGCGAGGCGGTGCTCTGTAGACGACTAGCGGGCTCCACCGCTACGCCGGCCGGGTTGCAGATCGCTGAACCGACACATTTCTACATTGTACGCCGCTACAGCGTAAAAAAAAAAGAAACAGCAAAGCGCTCAAAGCAAGACTCATATCCGTCTATGAAGAGTCAGAAGGACGTCAATTCCAAAAGCTGCTATCCGAAATGGAACTAGGAGAACAGCGACCATCTCAGCTCCTACGTCGCATACGTGACCTAGCACGTGACAAAGTCCTAACGCTGAGACTCATGTGGATGAACCATTTCCCATCCCATGTGAGATCCGTACTCGTCGTCAGTGACACCATCAGCAAGACAGCCGCACACGACGAACTCTCTCTACTCGCCGACAAAATGATGGAGCAATCACAAGAAGTCAGCACCGTGTCATTAACATCATCAAATCATCAAACACCATCGCCGCAACCGAAGTCTGATACGCAATAAGAAGATTGTCAGTCGAATTCGCAACTCTCCTCACCTGTCCATCATATTAGGTACCAAGATCATCAACGAAGTCAATCATTATACAATCAGCGCACGAATCGCAACCGCTATACCGCCAATGCACTGTTAGTATAGCAACAGGCTAACGTTACGATTATGGTTGGAGGACAGCGACAGGCTAACGTTACGATTATGGTTGGAGGACAGCGACAGGCTAACGTTACGATTATGGTTGGAGGACAGCGACAGGCTAACGTTACGATTATGGTTGGAGGACAGCGACAGGCCAACGTTACGATTATTGTGGGAGTACAGCGACGACAGGCCAACGTAGCGATCATTGCTATTACCATCAACGTTTTGGAAGAAGGGCAAGACGATGGCAACCACGTGTGCATTCAACGACTCGCAGCAGTAACCTCATTATTTTGGACTGCATCGGCTGCTTACCATCAGGCAGGATGGAATCATTGTGACGTGTCAATATAAAAAAAAAAAAAACAACAGCAACACCAAGAACGTTAGACGAGGCGGGGTCAGACGGTCTAGGCAAAACTAACCGTCTCTTTGTTACCGACAAGAAAACCAACCTGAAGTTTCTCACCGAGACTGGAGCAAACGTGTCAGTCATTCCAAGGAAGAAAGGGACAACATGAAAACCGTTTAACCTCTACGCTGCAAACAACACCACCATAAGTCCCTACGGCGAATTAAAACTCAATCTCAACTTACGAAGACCGTACAAATGAAAGTTCATCATCGCCGACGTGAGCAAGCCAATCATCGGAGCAGATTTCTTATGCTACACGGTCTTCTAGTAAACATGAAATAGAAATAGAAATAGAAATAATCTTTATTAACATTGAAACTTACATACTTTTGACAAGTAAGTAACATATATATATAACTGGTTTACAAAAAAAAGAAGAATACATGCCAAAAGAATAAAGTTGCCAGCGGTTTCCACACTAGGACGAGCCTGACTTGTGGCAAACCCAACGTGAACATGATGCCAAGAATGAGATTAAACTAAATATTGAAATTAAAATAAAGGAAGTTAAAATAATGAAGAACAAAAGACTGGTAGATAACGTCACCAAGCTGTCAATTATCACCAGTGATCGGAATAGCATAGTAGAATGAAACAAGTAGGTCATCTTCATACATACGCACCGAGCGCGGCTTGTATGTGAGATGTGTAGATTAGACGGTACACCCTACCGCGAAAACAAGGGACTAATTAGGAACAGTCAGACGAAACACTTTGGACTTTGTACCGCTCTTATGTTATGGGCATAAGTACCTACTAATATCGAACTGCAAGTGTTGTGTGATGTCCGTGCTGTTGACCGTACCTACTTACCTATTGTAAGTTGTTGTGTTGTACAGTTAACAAACTACGTTTAGGTAGATCGGGGGTTCTCTGGAATCCATGAATTCATATTTCTAAGTATGTTCTTATTTTATATGTAGATACATATATGTAGATAGATAAAAGCGACAGCCCTACAAGTTTAGGTGATTATCGCTTGCTCGGGGGCCGAGTCGCCCTACTTGTTTCATTCTACTATGGTACTAGCTACTCATTCAATGCTGCGGTCATACCAGACTCCCGCATGGCCGTACGTGTATTGACCACGTAATAATAGAGCCTCAGTGGGACGCCACATGTTTTGTGTTCGACTCATCAATCGCAGACCGTGACTGTGTTGTTCTTAGCCTAAGCCTAAATACTGCTTTGCCCAAAATAAATAAAATTACTTACTGTATTAACTTTGACCAGCTAGATAATACCATCATCATCATCGTCAGCCTATACTAGTCCACTGCTGGACATAGGCCTCTCCAAGTGCACGCCACCGAGCACGATCCGCGGCTACTCTCATCCAGCTCTTGCCAGCCACCTTGCGAAGATCGTCGCTCCATCTAGTCTGAGGGCGTCCTACACTACGTTTGCCGATGCGCGGTCTCCACTCGAGAACTCGTTTACCCCAACGGTTGTCGGTTCTGCGGCTAATATGACCGGCCCACTGCCACTTCAGCTTGCTGATTCGATGGGCTATGTCGATTACTTTCGTTCTCTGTCGGATCATTCCGAAGTCGATCCTTCAGAGAAACTCCGAGCATAGCCCTTTCCATAGCTCGCTGAGCGACTTGAAATTTGTGGACCAGCCCTACCGTGAGTGTCCACGTTTCGGCTCCGTATGTCATGACGGGTAGGACGCACTGATTAAAGACTTTCGTCTTTAGACTTTGTGGAATAGGCGACGTAAAAAGATAATACCATGCAAAACGTAGATTTCAATCCTATTACGTACAAAGACTCCAACCTCGCAGCGGATCTTTTAGTTAATTATTGCACTAAGCCCGCATCTACTCCCAAGCGTAAACTCACCGCAAGCCTTGGATAACGCCGGGTCTTTTGCTTTGTATGAGAAACAGAGATATCCTACACAAAAAAAATCAAAAGAGATCCAGATAATGAAGTCTTAAAAACAACATACAAACGCTACAGGAATTTCTGTACTTCAGTTCTTAAATAGGCTCATCAACATAGAAGCATTCCCCGTGTGCGACAGATTTCATCATCTACACATCGATGTTGTGGGACCGCTAACTACGAGCGAACACGGATACCGATACCTACTTACGATGACAGGTCGCACTACTCGCTGTTCCGAAGCAATACCTATACAAGAAATATCAAACGAAAAGTTTCAAAGTTGTTTACGAAGTATGGATAACAAGATTCGGCTGCCCCTAAACATAACAACCGACCAAGGCCGTTAGTTCGAGAGTCAGTTGTTTCGCGCGCTAACACACCTACTTGGCGCCGAAAAAACTCGCACCACCGCTTTTTTAACACCCTCAGAGCAACGGAGTCGTCGAAAGCTGGCAGTTGGCACCGATCACTAAAAGCCGCGTTAATGTCAAGATTAAACTGCAATTTGAAATGGACCGAACCCTTTACGGACATGGCGTATTTCATGCGACCCCTCGCGCTACTGAGTTAGCTTAGAAAGAACGTCCATGTTCATTTATTTATCTACTAATCCTCATTCTGTTTTTTGTTTCAGAATCTGGAATAAACTTCCAATACAATTATTTGTACTGTGGTGGACTGTATTTTTGTTGAATTAAACTCTTCTTCGATGTATTTAGTATCTTCTTTATTTCCCAAGTTGCAATTGAATACTGAACGTTGAACATGATTCTCATACTTTTTTTTTTTTTTTTTTTTTGTTTACCCAGGGGAAAATTTGCAAACAAATTCGAACGTCGCTGCATTGAAGTAATGAGGAAGGGGAGGGTTAGCCTGATGGGCCCTAAATTAATCGAACCCTCGCCTCCCGGAGGGGGAGGCGAGGGGTGGCGTTACTCACTACGAGTACACGCCGCTACTATACAAGGGTGGCGCGCCCCCAGTGGGGCGCGCTCTAGCTGCAGTTAGGCTGCCTATGTCTACTGACTTAACTATTTAACAACACAGTGTCCTGAGCTGCAAGTAGGCAATCCAGGTCACGTGACAACTGATTTGGGGGATCCGAAAGGGCGTGTTTAGGCCTTCGGCGATGGGGAATGCGTGGGAGGACCGGACTATAGTCCACTGCCTTTCTGATGAGCGGGTTTGAGTGATTCTCCGCCACTTCGAAGAATCGCTCCGCGACCGTATTGAGATGCTGTTGCAGAGTTGGAAGTTCCAAGTCTCTATGCAAATCAGCATTCCGTACGTACCATGGGGCACCTGTGGCCCTACGTGTGAATTTATTTTGAATGACCTGCAGTCTATTTAGCGCTGATGGCGCTATATGACTAAAAACTGGTGACGCGTACGTCATCGTCGGTCTGATACAAACCTTATAGAGGGTTCGCTTGTTTCTGAGAGACATTTTACTAGAGGGGCCTAACATAGGGTGAAGCCGGTTTAGGTAGAACCTAGTGTTTCTACCTACTCTAGCGGTATGTGGGCGGAAGGTTAGGCCTTTGTCCAAAGTTACGCCTAAATACTTGACAGTACGCTGCCATGGGATTGCGATCCCTAGCATGCGTAACGAGGATGTCCCATAAGGGGTTGCCCAGGTTCTACGCTTAACATCAAAGAGGACCGCGACACTCTTGTCTGGGTTCACTTCGATGCGCCACTTTCGGAACCAGGCGCCTAATTCATTGCACGCGGGCTGAAGCCTATTGACTATAGCGTTCGGGTTAAGCCCGCTACGGTAGAGCGCAGTGTCGTCTGCGAAGAGCGCTAGTTCCGTACCGCGCGTCGGAATGGGAATGTCGTTGGTGTACGTCGTGTACAGCAACGGCGAGAGGGTACTGCCTTGCGGCACCCCGGCCCCTACCACACGGGGGGAGGAGAGAGTACCTTTGTATCGGAAACGAAAGGTGCGAGCGGTAAGATAAGATCTGATCAATCGGACCAGTCTATCAGGCATATCTAATCGATATAGCTTATAGACCAGTCCCTCATGCCAGACCTTATCGAAGGCTTTGGCTACGTCGAGAAAGACGGCAACTGTCTTTCTCTTGCTGGGAGTGTGAAAACCGCTCAAGATGAACTCGATTATGCGGTGTACTTGCTGAGGGCACGAGTGCTTCCGCCTGAAGCCGAATTGTTCGTTAATGATTAAGTCATTTCCGAAAAGGTGCTCTCTCATACGAGCGAGCATAACCTTTTCGAAAAGCTTACCCAACGCCTTGAGGAGGCTGATGGGCCGGTGACTCGAGGCTAAGTTAAGGGGTTTACCCGGTTTAGGGATACCTATAACGATTGCGATTCTCATACAAAACTGCGCTACTTATATCCGTTTTGGACGTATGGCAAGTAGCGACGCGTTGACACAGTTGATTTTGCGACCGTTACAAAATCCCATACTAACTAGACAAACAAATAAGTGAACTTTAACGTGATTGGCTAATTCATGTTTAGACGTGTTTTGACAAGATCAAACGTAGCTTTAACAAATCATACTTATCGCTTTACATGTACTTATTCCTACATTAACAAAATAATCAAATCCCCTTATGTTACGTATGTCTTAACTAATTAAACTCGGCGTCCTCAACATCCTCCCCCCGGCGCAGCTCGCGAAGCCTCTTCTACCGGGAGCACGACGAGTTTGCTGACTGGCCTCTTGAAGACTCCTGTCTTTGTCTTCACATCTGCTATCCGGATGCCGCCGTCTGGTCCTGGGTAGGTGCCTTCCACGATGCCCATAGGCCATACGTTTCGTGGTAGCGTGTTATCGGCCACTATTACGACGTCTCCAACTTGTATGGGTCGCCGTCCGTTGTCTCGTGGCTCGCCTCGCGGTATCAGTGAAGGCAGATACTCGCGTAGCCAGCGTCGCCAAAAGTGGTCGGCTAACGCTTGGCTGGCTCTCCATATTTTTCGGTCCGCTTCGTCACAGGGTCCCGTCGTAGGCAGTCCATTTGATGATCCCAACAGAAAATGGTTGGGGGTGAGCGCCTCTGGATCGTGGGCACTCACATTGACGTGGGTCAGCGGTCGGGCGTTGATAGAGAACTCTGCTTCGGTCAATAGCGTTCTCAGAACCTCTTCGGCGGGTGCCTTTTCTCGCAGCGTAGCGGTGAGTGCGACTTTTACTGAGCGCACCAACCTCTCCCAGGCGCCGCCTTGATTTGGCGCTCCGGGCGCTATGTAACGCCACTCCATGCGGTGTAGGTGCCCCTCTTCTTTTAATATGGGTGCCCACTCGGTGTACGCTGCTCGTAGCTCTTGATCGGCTCCACGAAAGTTCGTAGCGTTGTCGGAGTACATAAGCTTTGGCCATCCTCTTCTTGCCGCCATCCGTCGTAGTGCCATCACTGCAGAGTCTGTGGTGAGTGATGAGACGAGCTCGATGTGCACGGCGCGTGACCGGAGGCACGTAAACAGTGCGCCCCATCTTTTCTCTCGCCGGCGTCCGATCTTCACCATCATTGGCCCAAAGTAATCCACCCCGCAGTTAGTGAACGGGCGATGGAAAGGGTCAAGGCGAGCGCGTGGCAAATCTCCAGTGGCCGGTGCTCTCGGTCTGGCTTTTCGTACCCGACAGAGTGCGCATTCCTTTTCTATAGCGCGTACTGTGGGTCTCAAATGTATTATCCAGTAGCGTTGTCGCAGGTCGTTAGTTACGCGTTCTCTGTTTGCGTGACCCGCGCCGCAGTGTTCTTTCAGAACGATCAGTCTTGTGATGCGGTGCCGTCCGTCCATAATGATTGGCGTCTTCATGTTGTCGGGCGCGGTAGCAGCTTGAATGCGGCCGCGTACTCTTAAGATGCCATCTTCTAACACCGGGTCGAGCTGAAAGAGGCGACTTCCTCTAGTGATTGGTTGAGCAGTCTTCATCTTCTTCATCTCATTAGGGAAGCTATCTTCTTGTGCTTGCTTGATGAGCTCTTGTTCCGCTCGTTCTATATGCCGGTATTCCAATCCGGTGGCCCTGTGTCGACAAATGTCAATAAACGCCAACACTCGCGCAGTCGCTCGTACTAACGTTTCATACTTAGAGAAGCGAGTCGGGTCCGGTATCCAGCTATCCCGTCTTAGTTCCACTTCTGTCGTGTGTAGAACTTCTTGCTCTTCATCTTGGTTGTCGTCTATGCGTTGGAGGGGCCATTCGTCTTCACGTTGATATAGGAAGCGAGGTCCCTGAAACCATCGATCGCTCGTACTTATACGACCGTTGGTCATTCTCGTGGCGTCGTCCGCTACGTTCTCTGTTGTTGGTAGCCATCGCCATTCTTCTTTATGGGTGAGTTCCGCCAGTTCGCCGAGTCGATGCGCCACGAATGGTGTGTAGCGTCGAGCGTCGTTGCGCACCCAATGAACTACTGTAGTGGAGTCAGTCCAGTACACGGTTCTTGTTATTGTACTTCTGTGTTCCTTCTTGATTTGATCAGCAAGTCGCGCTCCGATGATTGCTGCTTGTAGCTCCAACCGTGGTATTGTTTGTGTGCGTTGTGGCGCCACTTTAGCTTTGGCGGCCACTAGCACGACTTTAACGTCGCCGTTGCTGTAGACGATTCTCCAATAGGCCACGGTTGCGTAGGCTTGTTCGCTTGCGTCGCATAGTACGTGTAGCTCCATTTGTTCGTAGGTTCCCGGCGAGTAGCATCTTGAAATTCGCAGGCTTGCAATTTCTTCGAGCTGCGATAACCACGCCGTGAATAGCTCTTGTGCTTCTGACGGTACAGGTTCGTCCCACGATGATGTCTTTAGTCGCCATAGACTTTGCAAAATTATCTTCGCTCTGATGGTGAAGTGACTCAGTAGGCCCAGCGGATCGTATATAGACATGACCGCGCTGAGAGCTTCTCTCTTCGTTGGTGCACGCTGCCGACTTCGAACTTCCACTGGAACTCTGTTCATTGAAGTGTTGAATCCCAGTTCGTCTTTTTCAGCGTTCCACATCAGACCGAGGATCTTACTCTCTTGCTGATCTCCCCCCAGTCGCATAGGTGAGGTGGCGTATAGTTCCGTGGGCACGTCACGCAATGCTTCGGTGTCGCTTGCGCTCCATTGTCTCAAAGTGAATCCCGCCGCTGCATGTACCTTCCTTGTTTCATTTATTGCAGCCCGAGCTTCTTGCTTTGTTTCATAGCTGGCAACGAAATCATCCATGTAGTGATTTTTCGTTATTGCTTCTAATGCCCGTGGATACTCTTCGGCGTGTCGCTCTGCGTTGTGGTTGCGAACGAAGTGCGCCATAAATGGAGAGCTTGCTGCGCCGAATATCATACTGGTCATCTTGTAATGTCGAGGTGGACTTGTGCGATCTCCCCCTCGCCATAAGAACTGTTGGGCCGGTTGATCTTCAACACGTATCTTGACCCGTAGGAACATTTCTTGAATATCTGCTGTGACGGCGATGGCTTTCTCCCGGAAGCGAAATAGTATTCCGGGCAGCGATAGCAGCAGATCAGGGCCCTCCAGCAGCAGGTCATTGAGGCTCACGCTGTTACATCGTGCCGCCGCGTCGAACACTAGCCGTTGTTTGCCTGGCTTGTTAGGGTTGTATACGGCGAAGTGTGGTAGAAACCAGCAGTGAGCGCTGTTCATCTCCGATCCGTCGCATGGCTCCGCGTACCCCTTCTTAAGAAGATTTTCTATTTGAGCAGTGTATTCGTCAGCGAATTCTGGCGAGGCGTCCATCTTCTTCTCAATGTTCTGTAATCTTCGTAGTGCTGCGTGGTAGCTTGGTGGCGTGGTGACCTTGTCTTGTCGCCATGGTAAGCCAACTTCATAGCCGTCATCAATTTTCTTAATTGTGTTCTGTACTATCTTCATTGCGCGCTGGTCCGCCTCACTGATTCGTGGTTCCCGTGCGACGCCCAGTGCTTCTATCTTGAAGTGAAACTCCACTAGGTCATGAAGCTGTTTGTCGTGCCACTCTCTTGCATCGCTGTGCCGATCGGGCTCGTAGAGATGAAGCACGTTCTCATTCTTCATAATCATGTTGCGTGGTACGGTTTCGTGCACCACCCAGCCGAGTTGCGTCTTTGAGGCAGCCGGTTCGTTGGGGCCACCGATTCTCAGTTCCCTGGAGACAATACTTTCCCAGTGATCGGTTCCCACCAAAAGGCCTGGACACGCTCTCTCGTAACATATTTCTTCTTGCTTCAGATCTTGAAGGTGCTTATGTTGCAATAATTCTTCTGGAATTGATTGTTGATGCAACTTTAAATTCTTCATTGTTCTCGCTTTCAATTGGTATGCGTGATCTTCCTGCTTGCCGCGAACTTGCACGGTGACGAGCTTGCTGTTGTTCTGTATTTGCCTCATATTGACGCCATGGAGATGTAGCGGATGTGCAGGTCCTTCCGCACCGACTTGTTTGGCCAGATCCTCGTCGATTAGAGTGATTGTGATTGTAGTTCCAGCAGCGCGAAAGTGTTCACCTCCCACCGTGGTCCACCGATGACAACAGGGCACATCTTCAGAAGAACGGCACGTGGTCCGGCAGCTTTGGTGGTAGCTACCTACAACACGGCCTTGTTGCTCGTTGTTGCTTGTTCTTGTGTTGCGGTTGCGGGCTTCTCTTCTTTTTCATAATGAAGCGACGAATGGTGTGGACGTTTGCATTGTCTCACGCCGCATGGCTTGGCGCGACAGCTGCTCCACCGGTGCTTGTGATGAGCGCACTTGAAACATACTTGCTTTTCTTTTAAAAAGTCCCATCGCTGTTCAGTCGTCATCTCTTTATACTTCGGGCATTGATGTAGTATGTGCGCTTGACCGCAGCTCAGGCACGAATCTTGCACTTCTTCCACGTTGTACACGTTGTTAGCCTTCTTCCTTGGCATTGCAATTGCTGCAGCAGGTCGAACTTCTCTTCTTATGTTCGTTGCATTCGTTGATGGAGGAGCGTATGTGTATCGCAACGCTCGGTCCGACTCTTGCATTAAGAATCGCGAAAGCATCACGATCTCTGGTTCCGCCGTCCCTTCATTTTCGTAAGCGTAGTCACACCAACGTGATCGGATGTGCGGGCTCAGCTTATCCAGCACCTCTCTTGCCAGTAGAGGATTGTAGAGGTACCCCCGACGATCGATTGTCTTCAATACGCAGATGGTGTTTTGTAACCGCACGGCGAACTGATTGAGGTCAGTGGCTGATGATGATGAGTCGCCGTATTCGCTCAATTTCAACGCGTTGCATCTCTTGACGCCTTTGCTCTTCCAGCTCCGCTATATCACCTTGACTTCTTGTGACAACCATTGCGATCGGCTAATGGCAACGAAGATTGTAGCTAGACGTCTTGATAGCAGCTCCAAACGTTGATAAAATATTCAGTACCGTAGACGACGAAGGCTTGAATATTTTCTTTTGAATATTTTCTTTCTTCAAAATATTTCTTGAAATCCGGCTTCTCGATGGACCATAATGTGGTGGACTGTATTTTTGTTGAATTAAACTCTTCTTCGATGTATTTAGTATCTTCTTTATTTCCCAAGTTGCAATTGAATACTGAACGTTGAACATGATTCTCATACAAAACTGCGCTACTTATATCCGTTTTGGACGTATTGGCAACTAGCGACGCGTTGACACAGTTGATTTTGCGACCGTTACAAAATCCCCTAACTAGACAAATAAATAAGTGAACTTTAACGTGATTGGCTAATTCATGTTTAGACGTGTTTTGACAAGATCAAACCTAGCTTTAACAAATCATACTTATCGCTTTACATGTACTTATTCCTACATTAACAAAATAATCAAATTCCCTTATGCCACGTATGTCTTAACTAATTAAACTCGGCGTCCTCAACATGTTCCATACCATAAACTATAAATTTATAAGACGGGAATAAAATGTTAGGCTGCGCGGCAGTGAGTCATTTGCTAGAAATACTCCATTTTAAAAACAAATGATTTACAGTTTATGCAAAAATATAATTATAGGTTAGATCTATGATGAATACACCCACTAGCTAAAGTATGTATGTCAATTAAGCCGATTTTAAAGTCGATCGAACTAAGATTAAATCAATTTAATCTAAGCGTTCGAACGAAGTTCCTACCAACGAAATGTAACAACTAATTGTTGTACCTACATTCAATGCAAATGAATATAATATAGATCAATTATATTCAACAGTATTCAGGTTATATTCAACAGTATTCAGGTTATATTCAAACGTATTCAGATTCATCGAGCTCATGATGCTTAATAGTTATTAAGTTAAGACGTGAATAATAAATTAACCTCCAATTCACAGGTGCAATAAAGGAACTGCTCGCCGGCCGCTATCAATCCTTCGCGACCACCCCCTTCACCACTAAGGCCGGCAGCAGCGAGGCCGCGACCGACGTCAACGTGCCAGCGACCAAGGACCCCGCCTTCACTGGTCTCACCAAGATCAACAGCGTAGACCCCGCCAAATTTTACGAAGACATCATTGAAGAAATAATTGACAACGCGAGGAGACAAGGCCTCTACGTCCCTACAAGAATAAGGAACGTTGATGATGACGTTAAAAATAAGTATTTAAAAGTTAAAGGAGAACGTAACAACGAGAAGACTCCAGAGATTGATTACGACTTGATGGATTATCTTAGGGCCTTACGTCAAGGAAATAGCAGTATTACAACCACGACCATCATGACTACTTCGTCACGACGACGCAGGACCAGACGGCGCAAGACCACCACCGCGCCCACGACCACGACGGTAACCACCACCACGCCAGCACCGGCATTCGACATCCCGGCTCTGGTGGACATCATTGCCAACCTCACCTACGACTTCCAGTCGAACATCACGCACCTCTTCAATAAGACATTGCAGAAGTACAGAATACCGACCTGTAAGCCTCCGGAAACCACCACGACTGAGAGAATCAATTTTCATATGAGGAACGCTACTGTGATTTCGAAGGTAATATATTTAACTTAATACTGAGGGTCTTGTTTAGGGTCAGTTATTATGATACACGTGGTTATTTATTTATTTATTTATTTATTTATTAGGAAGCTTACATGGCTTAAATACTAGTTTATTTCTATTGTAGAAAGTTAATTACAAGCTCTCACATATAGATAAACATAGTGATTAATGTTAACTAACATAATTTACAAAACAACGTTTGCCGGGTCAGCTAATCTACATATTCATACTAACAAAAGAAAAATAAGATAAATATAAACCTTATGAAAAATGTGCTTTTGTGATACCTAGTGCGTCTGATGGATGCAATACTTGTAGTAAATAGATCGAAGTCGTGCTCTGTGCTATACTCATTAAATAATTTACAACCACGTATGAGGAACATATTGGATCTATAATTAATTAGTTTTCGTTCGCGTAATGTGAAGCAGTGGGCGCTGCCTAATCGCTAAGTTGCTGGCTCGTAGACCCATCATGCTCAATAAGTCAGGGTCCGCCAAGGAATTTATTAATCCATTGAAGATTTTGGAAACGTAGCATACTCGTATATCACTAATATTACGACGTAACACTAATGGCAGGAAATTATATCTTTTACAGCGATGTTCATAGTTAATGGAATACTGTTTAGTTTTATAATCTAGAAAACGCAGGAACCTCTTTAGTATATTTTCTAATCGTGTTATATACACTTGATATTGGGGATTCCAGACTTCACTGGCATATTCAAGGTGACTGCGTACAAAGGCACAATATAATACTTTGATGGCTTTGACTGAGCTTAAGTCGGCTGACATCCTCACCATGAATCCCAGAGCTTTGGATGCTTTGGTTACAATCTGTTCAATGTGGAGGTCAAACAGAAGCTTGCTGTCATGTATGACACCTAAGTCTTTAATATTATTTACCCTAGACAAATAACAACCTAACAGCCGGTAATTACAAAACAATGTATCAGACTTACGAGTAAAGGAAATACAAAAACATTTTGTTACATTTAGTTCAAGCTTATTAAATTAATGGTCACGTTGTGCAGCGTCGGTGTTTCCGTGGATTGCAGTATTTCGTAATTTGCATGTGCGGCCTAGTTAGGGATCCGTGTCATCGTTCTTCATACTAGGATTCTACGTAATTCCTCCACCCTTAGAACAGCAACTATTTTAGAACTTTGAGAGAAAAGTTGCTGGTACTTGATTCTGGGACTGAGTACCATGATTTATCTCCGAATAGATGTCTTCCTTAGTAATTTCGGGCATTGGTGATTTCTTCCGGGATTGGACTGAAGCGCAGTGTCGACGCCAGATGATAGTTATAGTCAGTGTTCCTATGCAGAATATTAATATGTAGAAGGGTAAAAGTTGTGTGGTACAGGGTAGAGTCAAAATGTTCGTTTAGTTGTACTGGTGCCTGAGATAATATCTTGTCTTCACATCTATTTATTTATTTATTTATTTATTTATTTATTTAATTAATTGGCACAACTACAGAATGCAATTCAGTACATTCACAACAGGTAAACTAATTCTCACATTAAAATTGAATTCCGGTGATTGTTGCGCACCGCGTTTACATAGAATGAGTAGTTTAACAAATGAAAATATTAAATACTTATACTTTTAACAAACAAAGTCTAAAAAAAAGAGTTCAATAACAATTTAAAAATAACAATTCAAAACAAATAAGGACATAAATTCTTACAACATGATAAAACAGGTACCATACTTTTAAATACATCATTAATCTAACTTATTGATTGTAGTGTGATGTTGTCTTACAATTTTAATGTATATGTATAGACTCTGAGAAAAGATATCTAAGTTGCTCGCATTATTGTTATAGGATCTACACATTCGATATAATGGATCATTGAAAGTTACATTATTATTGCAGTAAGGCACAGAGAATAATTTAAATTTTCTCATACTTCCACAAGTTTTGATTGATAAATGACTCAACAAATCTACAGCGTCCCACCGATTATTAATAATTTTATAGAGAATCAAAGGTTCCTGAATCGAACGTCTGGACGTTAACGTATTCATTCCAAAGAACTTAAGTCGAGCTTCATACGTAGGCAACTTACGTCTCATGCCTAACTTAGAGCTTAAATTACGCAGGAAACGCCTCTGGATAGCTTCGACTCTATCGACATGAGTATTGTATTGTGGACACCATATTACTGAGTTATATTCCAAAATACCCCTAACAAGAGCAAAGTACAGCGTTAACACACTGGCCGGTTTTTTAAACGGTTTTGTAGTTCTAAAAATAAAACCTATCATCTTATTAACCTTTGTAAACATATTTTCAATATGATACGTATAATTCAATTTTGAATCTAACCACACACCAAGATCCTTGACCTGATTCCGGCGATTTAATAATTCATTAATAATATTATAATTATATTTAATAGGGAATTTTTTTTTAGTAAAAGTAATAAGGCAACATTTTGTTACATTCAAAGACATACCATTATCAACACACCAATTGCATACCTTATCAATATCAGTAGGTAATTATTGGGCATCCTGGAACACTTTTTTTTTTCACTCCATTGATCTCACTGCCGTTCGAGCAATGTCGTAAAAAAGTGTTCCAGGATGCCCAATAATCATTTATGAAATGTTGTGCAGACTTACGGAATATTGTATCTTTTCCATATTGAGTCACCAAAATTCACTGTTTTTATCACTATGATACACTATTAGCTAACCAAAACCTAAATTTGGATTACGCACAGTAGCTACCACTATGAAATTTTTCATTTTCGTCTAGGCTGGTGGCACCTAACAGCAAGTTTTTGTCGTGATCTGGTAATGGAATATGATTTTTCAATTTTTCCCAGTGGCTGATGCTAAGGAATAAAATCTAGGCCGATTGCTCATGCCTGTCGCCCAGTGGCTGGTGGCATCCAGATATTATTCCATTAAAAGTATCTAGGCCGATTGCTCATGCCTGTCGCCCAAGGGCTGGTGGCATCCAGATACAATTATTCCGTTGAAAAGTATCTAGGCCGATTGCTCATGCCTGTCGCCCAGGGGCTGGTGGCATCCAAATACTTATCAGCGTAATAAAAAGCATAGGTAAATCGATCATTCATACCCAATAACATATATTTTTTTTTTTTACTTAGTAGCTTTACCTTAGCAATATAATACAGTGCAAAAAAAAAAAGCATTACTCACTTGCAAATCGATTCTTGGATACCAATGAACTGAAGTTTGCTATTTATAATTTATTTGACCTCCCACCTCAAGAGTTTAAATGTTTTGGCGCTATGTTATAAAATCATTTTGTTAAATTCCTTCGAACTCTGTGGTCAAGTGCAAGCAGCTGATTATGAAATTCGTCAAACAAAAACAATCGTTAAAAATAGAATGCATATGTCCTCCGCTATCGAATGAACCAAAACGACATGGTAATTTGTTGCCGAATAGTATACGTTGTATTGTTTGTGGTCCTTCCAATTGTGGAAAGACCAACTTAGTAATTAGTCTATTATTACATTGTGACGGTCCTCGTTTTCATAATCTTTATGTATATTCAAAATCTTTATATCAGCCTAAATACATATTTTTAGAAAAGGTATTAGATATGGTAGCAGGTACATCTTTTAACAAATACAATGATAACAGTGAAATTTTAAGTCCACACGAAGCTTTGGCTAACTCAATTATCATATTTGACGACGTTGCTTGTGAAAACCAAAACCACATCCGAGATTATTTTGCTATGGGACGTCATAAAAATATAGATTGTTTTTATATAAATCAAACCTATACAAAAATACCTAAACAACTTGTAAGGGACAATGCAAACCTAATAATATTATTCAAGCAAGACGATATAAATTTAAAACACGTTTATGAAGAACATGTAATGTCTGACATGTCATGGTCTCAATTCCGTGTAATGTGCTCAACTGTTTGGAGAAAGCCGTACAATTATATTGTAATAAATAAGGATTGTGAACGAAATAAAGGATGTTATAGAATGACATTTGATACGTTCATTGTGGTAGATTAATATACATAAGCCGTTGTAATTTTATTTATAAATCACTTTCTTTTGTGATTTGGAGTTGAAAGGAAACTTCATAAAAAAAAAAACATGGAAATAGATCTAAAAAAACAATTAGTAAAATCGGCAACAGCTGTAAAGAGAAAAGTAGATATGATCAAGGATGCAAAAAATACAAGCAATATGACCTTGGAAACCATATTCAAACCTATAGTTGACCCTCTTAATTTGTTAACAAGTAAAAATTATGGAAAACACAATGTGGAAGAAAAGAATGATACTCCCAGTTTTAAAAAGATTAAAAAAAATGTAAGCGAGGAGTCCTATTCTTCTATTGAACAATTTAGTGAACCTAGCAGTGAAGAAGATGAGCCAGATCAGGAGTTATATGAAAAATCTAACAAAACCCTTACTGTAACACCTACTCAAGACCATAATGTGAGTGATGGATCGTTTAAATCTCTACAATCGTCACCAAGCTATAAAAATCAGTCTTTGTCTTGGTCAACATCATCTGAAGTAATGAATGATATACCTTTTGGAATCAGACATGACAGAGGTAAACTAATGCTCGGAAAATCTCGTGTTTATGACAATGACAGCACTTTGAAAGTTGGAAACCGTGTTTATAAAAAAACTCTTGGTTTAAAAGAGCTATTGTTTAAAAAGAAACCAAATGTAGATGTAATCACAGAAGATGATTTAGATAAATATAAACTACTACTAATAGACACCAATGCCCATAGGCGTAATTATGAACCAACCAAACCAATAAACAGCAATAAAGGGTATAAATATATGAATATTATCAAACCACTATTTAAATTCTCTAAAAATGTGACTACTAGCATGGAAAGCCTTTCACAGGGAAAAGGTATTAATCTTTTAAAAAAGGTTAAGAAAAATACAGACCTTGTTTATTGGGACGATCCGAATGAGTTGGTAGATCGATTAAAATTGCTGTTTGCGTCACGAGATGCAGGTAACACCGGTTTAGATAATGAAATTATCGCAATTATGGAAGAACTGTGGGAAGCAGGAATAATCAAGAATATGAAATATAAAGAACGTTTGACAGGGAAATAGTTCACTTTGAATAACGCATCAGTGCAGCAATGAACATTGACAAATTTGGTCATCATGTTCATAAGCGTCTACGATTAGCGGAATACATTGATACCTTCAGCGATACATTGGTGAAGTCAGATACAGGACACTACGATTTGAAATCATCAAAATTGAAAGGTTTAACCTCTCCAGACGAAGACGACGAAGCAGTAAATAAAGCCTATTTAGATAAAACAGTTCAAGACCTAAGAAACGAAATAAAAACAGTTTATCTTGATGTTAAGAAATACCTAAATAGCTTGGATAAGGTGACTTCAAATCGTTTGAGTGATTTATATTATACTAAAACAGAGATTGATTTTTTGATAAACCAAAAAAATAAAAATGAGTAAGAAAGAAATTGTAGACGAACTTCACAGAGCGGCGAGAAGAAATTTTCCCCGTCGAAGTACAATTATAAAAAGAATAGATGATTTATGGCAAGCAGACCTTATGGATTTTCAAAAGTACTCACAGTTTAATAAAGGATATAAATATGTTTTAGTCGTAATTGATACTTTATCGAAATATGTGTGGGTTAATCCTTTGAAATCAAAAGATAAAAGTTGTGTTACAAAAGCAATGCAAAATATATTATCTAATTCATCTCGAAAGCCTAAAAATTTACAAACAGATTTAGGCAAAGAATTTTATAATGATACCTTTAAACAGTTGATGGTAAAGTATAGCATTAATCATTATTCCACTTACTCTATAAAAAAAGCATCAATTGTCGAAAGAGTAATAAGAACACTAAAAGGTCACCTTTACAAGCTATTTAGCTTATGTGGTCAATATCAATGGATGCAAAAGAATTTGAAACACGTAGTCCAATGCTATAATAACACTAGACATCGAATAACAAAATTTAAGCCAATTGAGGTTAATAAAGGAAACCAAATAGTTGTCAGATCTAACATTATTAAATCACAAAGTAACAAGATGAACCATAAATTAAAGTTGCGAGTTGGAGATCATGTTCGTATAAGTAAATACAAAGGGGATTTTTATAAAGGTTATACCCCAAACTGGTCATCAGAAATATTTAATGTTATTAAAGTCAATCATACAACTCCAGTAACTTACCACTTAGAAGATAACCATAGGCAGAGAATTTTAGGATCTTTTTACGGTTATGAATTACAGAGAACAAAATTTCCAGATCTATATCTCATTGAAAAGGTTATAAAAAGAAAAGGAAACAAACTTTTTGTTAAATGGTTAGGTCTCAGTGATGACGAAAACAGTTGGATTGATAAAAATGCATTGGTGTTATAATATAAATTAAGAATTAATATTTGATACGGTCACTTGATAAACATCGATGAAGGAAGGAAGTGGTATTATTAACGACATAATAAATAATATACCGTTTGAGTTACATTTACCTGGTTATCAATTTTGTGGTCCCGGAACAAAACTTAAGAAACGGTTACTGAGAGGCGACCGGGGCATAAACAAATTGGATGAAGCTTGCATGTATCACGATATCGCATACAACAACAGTGATTTACACGTTCGACATAACGCCGATTTAGAACTTTTGAATATGGCTAAGAAAAGATTGCAATCGAGGGATGCTGGAAAAGGAGAAAAGGTTGCTTCATGGATAGTAAAGAAAACTATGAAAGCAAAACTCAAAGCTGGGGCTGGAGTAAGTTCATTTATGACTGGTGTTAAAAAAATCCAAAATAAAATTAAAAAATTAAAATCTAAAGACAATCACACAGCTATAAAATATGCATATGCAGCTGCAAAAAAACTGTTTACTAATAAAAAAGGAATACGCTTGCCGCGGTGTATTCCTATACCAAAAAGTGGGGGTTTCTTACCTCTTATTCCAATTTTCGCTGGATTGTCAGCTCTAGGTTCACTTGCTGGTGGTGCAGCAGGTATAGCAAAGGCTGTCAATGATTACAAGGCTGCTCAGAAAAATCTTCAAGAATCTGAACGACATAACAAGATGATGGAAGCTGTAGCTCTAGGAAAAGGACTGTATATCAAGCCTCATAAAAAAGGAGCTGGTTTATATCTAAATCCTTCAAAAAACTAATGAAACGGCTACCCAGACGCCCTCTCACTAATTTCGATATATTGGAGCATGCTACTGATATTCCACACTTTCGAGGAGTTTTCATGAGAGATGCACTGCCTTCAAAACCAAGAAAGATCGAGTGTGCTATAATAAATTTAGATAGTTCTGATAATCCCGGAACCCATTGGGTAGCCTACGTTAAGCATAATGACGACTGTGAATATTTTGATAGTTTTGGCAATCTAAAGCCACCGTTAGAGTTGATAAATTATTTAAGGTACATGTCTATAAATTATAATTATGTTCAGTATCAAAAGTTTGGAACTATAAACTGTGGTCACCTTTGTTTAAATTTTTTAAGAGACTATTGGAAAAAACATTTATATTGATAATGAAATAAAAAAACTTATCAGTACAAAAATGTCTTTCACTGTGTCAATAACTGGCAGAGGAGAATCTTTAATAACAAATTACTCGCCAACCTTGCAATTACGCGGAGAATATGAGTGTGGACTCTTATATTTTTCAACTTTTAATTCTATCCCGAACATAGATGAAAGAAATAATAAATTTTACTATGGCAGTGATAGAATTATCGAAATACCTGAAGGATCCTACGAACTTCAAGATATTTGTGACTTTTTGAAAAGTAACATTAAGGACGCTGCGCTAAAATTGACTTGCAATAATAATACATTAAAAACATGTATTTACTGTTCTGAAAATGTGTATTTCGATAAAAATGATTCTCTTGGTAAAATTTTAGGTTTTGGTATGGATACAATAACAGCTAATATAAGCACCGAGTCTCGGTATCCCGTCAGCATTTTATCAACAACTGTAGTGCGAATCGAATGTGATGTAATCAGCGGGTCATTTGTGAACGGGAAAGCAAGTCATATTATTTACGAATTTGTTCCTAACGTACCACCAGGTTATAGAATCATCGAAATACCTAAAAACTTAATTTATTTTCCCGTCAATCAAAGTTCAATCAACTCTATTAACATAAGGTTGCTAGACGCTGAAAATAAGCAGATCAACTTACGCGGTGAAGAAGTACAGCTGTATTTACACTTTAGAAAAAAATGTTAAATTTCAATAAAACCCCATCTACGTCTACTGTTCAAGTCAGTTCCAAAAGATCCTCTCAGAAAAGAACACCGCTTCGTTTAAAGAAGAAGCTAACCAAAAGCAATAAGGAATTTTTAAAACTACTGGGTTTGTTAAAATGAATATTTTAAATATAACTCAACCGGCATCGTACGATAACAGCATCGAAAGTTTCGAATATCATTCGTATAAACCATATGTAACAAGTTTTAACAAGAACGATGAAATTCGAATACCTATTAATCAGCAAGATTTGTATGTGTTGCCTGCACTCAGCAGTTTGTACATTGAGGGCAGAGTCAATGTGTATAAGTTTAACAGTACTACTAAACAACAAGAAAAAGTGACAAGTGTGCATTTTGTTAATAATCCAGCTTTATTTCTTTTTCAAGATATTCGATATGAATTAAATGGTGTAGAAATAGATAAGGTAAAAAATACAGGGATTTCTACAACTATAAAATCTTATCTTTCCTTGAATGAAAATGAATCGAAATGTGCACAGGTTTGGGGCTGGTCACCTACAGGTACGACCAATGTCAGCAATGGAGTATTTTCTGCATCAATTCCTCTAAACAAAATATTGGGTTTTGCAGAAGATTATGAAAAAATCATAATTAACTGTAAACATGAGTTAGTACTATTGAGAAGCAACACAAATCTCAATGCTTTGAAACTAAATACCGATGAAGTTGTGGAGGATATAACAATAAGTAAAATTGTTTGGCGAGTTCCTCACATTAAAGTTTCAGACCGCGAAAGAATTAATTTATTAAAGCATTTAGAAAAAGATCGTCCCATTACAGTAGCATTTCGTAATTGGGACTTGTATGAGTATCCATTACTACCCACAACACGTAAACACGCTTGGTCTATAAAAACCTCATCTCAGATTGAAAAACCACGATTTGTAGTAATTGCTTTACAAACTAACCGTAAACATAATGTGACACTGTCTATGGCAGAGTTCGATCATTGCTTTATTCGTGATGTCAAAGTATTTTTAAATTCATCATATTACCCTTATGAAGGAATGAATATTAATTTTGCTGACAACAAGTTTTCATTAATATACGAACAGTATGCAAGATTTCAGCAGTCTTATCATGGTCGTCGACCAGAGCCGTTGTTGAGTTTGAAAGAGTTCAAAGATATCGCTCCTTTATTTGTTATTGACTGTTCTCGCCAACACGAAACGCTAAAAGGATCAATTGACGTTCGGGTTGAAATAGAAACAGATCAAGAGATACCTGATCAGACCGCCGCATATTGTCTTATACTGAACGACTGCATATTTGAATATAAGCCTCTGAGTAACATCGTTAAAAAACTATCATGAATAAAGATGTTTTAATAGTGGATGTGCAAGGTTTTAAAAATGAGAAAAATGAATTCATTATCAAGGAATTAGTTATAGGCACATCAGAACACACTCAAATATTTTTAATTAAACCTCCATATCCATTTTCTACACTTACTCTCGAAGAAAGGAAACATGTTTGGTGGATAGAAAGAAACCGAGGATACCGATGGAGTGAGGGACATATTGACTACAGAGAATTTAAAAGACTCATTAAACCTTACTTCAAAGAACGCAAGATCATAGTAAAAGGAGAAGAAAAAATTAAATGGGTGCGAGAATTATGTGGACATGAAAATGTTTTAGATATAAGTGATAAAGGTATACCTAATTTAGAAACTCTAAGTAAACTTTACTGTAAAGATATGTTTTCATTCAATTGTTTCAACCATATAAAGTATTGTGCATTAAGAAATGTTATATGCATTAGAAAATGGATTATAGAAAATAATGTATCGATGTCAGATATTTAAATAAATAGAAGTTAAATAAAAAAGTCTTTCAGTTTTAATAATTCCCTCACATAGTAAAATAATAAAACAACTTCAGTATCTTAAAATATCATTTAATTAAAACCACATTAAAATCTAACAATGTTACAACAGTTCGTTACATAAAAAAAAAATATATATATATATATATATATATATATATACTAATTTGTTTTTTTATTTAACATTAAACTTAGCTTCAAGTAATTATTACATAATTATGTTTTATACAAACTCATCACTAAGACTTATTTATTTATTTGAAATTCTTTAACTAAGGTTTACCAAAAAAGTTTATAACCTAGCTATACTACCAATTAAATATAATAGAAGTATTTTACTTACTACATATCTTTTGTTGAATATTTTACACTAGATTACTAGATTTTTTTACTATTTTCTTTTTACTTAATAATTTTACAATAAATCAAGTACTTCTTACTTAATTATATGTTTTCTACAGATTACCACTAAGACTTATTTATTTCAAATAACAAACTAAGATTTACCTAAAAAATTTATAACTTTAAAATTTTAATAGTTTAACAATAAAGTAACAATTACTAAAAATAATCATCACTAGTAATTTTCCTGGAAATCTTTTTTATTAAGTTTTCAGTGAGGTCCATTATCTCATCTATAGAGTCTCGCATCACATATTGCGCACTAAGTATCACACAACCATTGTCATTGTCATTTTCACTGCACTGTGTAGTTTCTGCTGAAGATCTTGAGTATGCAGCAGCTTCGTTCTCCAAGTCCACTACTTGAATTTGTATCAGCCGTTTTCCTTTTTTTTGATCCTTGGTGATTACATATGAAGTCGACGCCACATCTCTACAGTTTCTTCGTGCTGCATCTCTTTTTTGTTTCTTCTTAAGAGCTGCTTTTTTTGCCAATGCTTCTTGTACATATTTACCGAGGCCTTCGGTAGGGCTACAGAAATTAGGATCTTGTGCGTATATGGATGGAGAATAGATTCCACATATGTCTTGAGAATCTTCCATGATCTGCGAAAAATTAGAAACATTTATTGATTAACATAAACTATACAACATATAAATAATATTAAATGCTTAATATTAGGTAGTAATACTTACAAAGAATAAATTCTGAAGTGCAATAAGGTAGGTAGGTACTAAACAGCGGGCGGCAGTTGCTCGGTTGTGTATAGATCGGCTAACGAAGTGCTACTGACTGGACTGTGGAAGGGAACTACTGTCGTATGCATCAAAATTACTGAATTGCAAAACGTAATATAGCAGCAATCGTGGGAATGAACATGTATAGACTTGTTCCGCTAACACCGGGTGCGGTATCATATTATTGAAAAATATGCATTGATAGTACCTCTTTAGGTGGGAACTACTGTACAAGCGCCTGCATCAAAATTACTGAATTGCAAAACATGATACAGTGGCAATCGTGGGAATGAACATGTATAGACTTGTTCTGCTGGCACCGGGTATCATATTATTGAAAAATATATAATAAGTAAAAAAACAAATATCTAGGAAGATGTATGCATTCAAATTACAGATTTGCATAACGTGACATAGTGTCAATGAACATGTTTGAACTTGTTCGGACACCGCATCTGAGGTTTTACGTTATTGAAAATATTATAACCTACGGTAATAACATTAATATTTAGGCAGAGAGAATGTAGGATACTTTATTGTAGTTAATTTACAGTGGAAACGTCATGGTGATATTTGAAATAATACAATTTTTGTATTACTGAAAATAAGTATATTTATTTATAAAAAGCTTATCTTACTAAATAATACACTGAATACATTTATAAAAGTATTTACTATGATACAAAATATTAGATACAATGTAATAATATTAAATTTCATTAACTCATGTAATAATATTATACAAATTAAAAATCATTTAATAAAATAAAGTTGGTTTTTGTTATGAAATCGCAATAACTATACATAAGTCTTGTAGGTACATAAGTCTTGTAGGTTTTACATTCAAAAACAACATACAAACTATGAAGCATATAGCATATAGCTAATCGTGTAACAATAGCATCAGTAAGTAAATGCGGCCGGGCAATCTCTTCCAACCGCTTTTAGAAAATCTTCTTTTTTTTCTAGAACAAACTAGATTTATGCCCCCATGACAAAGTGGATATTTTATCTTTAAGTATAATTCGTTTGTCATCATTTGAAGATAAGGCAACTTTGTTAACAGATTGAGTAAAAATTTCGTGTTTCAGAGACTTAAACACAACATTCTTTTTCTTTATCAACTTATTGTGCAATAACACTTTATTAAAATCTTTAAAAGTAAGAGTTTTGACTACAGGTCTCTTTACTCCTTTTGCTTTTTTTAACTCGTTATTTTCAGTTTTCACGCAATATAACTTCGATCGCAGTCCTACAAATTCAACAATAAGTTGCCCGCCTAGCTCGTCCTTAAATAACCCAGGAATCTTTTTGTTTCGACATACAATATTATACTGATTATTTTTAGTATAATTGCTAGTATCGAAGTACGACTGAAACTTTAATTTTATATCGTTATATATGTCAGGTGTCTCTATACTATACAAAAAACTGTCAGTGTCCGTGTAACATAATTTTAAACGAGAACCATAAAAAGGTTTCATTGTGGAGTAGTGGAAATCATACATATGATTTTTAGATATTTCCAGAACAGCGAATCCTATATAGATAGGTTTATCCAAAGTAATTAACTCTGGTTTCATTTGCACTGCTACAAAATTTTCCGTAAAAACCGTGGAACTATGGAAATTAGGCTTCGATATCAATTGTTCGGCTGTGTAACATTTTTTTGTTTTATTTCTGGTGTCATTCCACTGATTAACCAGATGAACGTTGAGTCTTTTTTCAGTATCTTCTAATGTTTTCCCAAAAATGCTGTTATTTAATAATTTAAAGAAATCCTGTTCAAATGTAGATTTAGCCTTTTGACGTAACTCTGTGTTTAAATCTATATATGGTTTTAAAAAAGGACTTTGTTTAAATTTGATTACTCGGTGAATACGTTTTAATACTAAACCGTGTTGTAAGCACGTTTTTAAATGTACGTAATGTATTACATAATTAAATTTATCGTACAAATTAGGTATCAATTTGGGATATTTTGATCCGGGTGGTGTAAACTTCTGAGGACAAAAAGGAAGGTCATTGTGCAACTCATGTAAGTATTCCGGATATTCCAAATCAACTTCTAAAATATACCCATACTTCAAGTCATTGGGTACTTGGAGAATATTAAGTTTATCTATTTCCGTTTGACTGATTAACTCAAAATCAGAATAGGGCAAGTATGAACACATTGCATACCCATATAAATTATTACAATCAATGTAAAATAAATAGTTATCAGAGATGGACGGATTATAATTTGACAAATATTTGTTATTCGCTTTGGAATACCTAGTGGAGCATAAGCATACCCCACCACGAATGCCCTTTTGAATCATACGTACGATTTCTAGGTTTTCAATAAGTTGTAATTTCACTTTAGTTTTAAGTAACATTGCGTCGAAACTTAGTCCTGGAGCGGTCATGTAAAATGCAGGATCTAACCTATAATTATTTTTACAAGTTAGACGAAAATTCTCAAATACATCTGCTAGTAAAATTACATCTGTTTTAAGGTATAAGTCGGTGTATTCACCTAGATTTTTCAAATGAAACGTTTTCCAAACATGTTGAGCGTGATAATAATCCGATTCGGAAATGGTGTCATTGGTCAAAGTACTATAAAAACATTCTCGCGGCGGTAACACATCTTCATCATAACAACTCCAATTCGTCATGTGTTCATAGGGATACACGCCTTTGCGTTTTATTAGATCAAAGTGCTCTTTATTTGGGAAAAAATAAGACAAATGCGCAAAGTCATTACTAGTCAAGTTACCTACAAGTTTTCCTAAACTGGTACCTAAAAATTTAAATGAATCTACAAATCTAACTGGAAAATATTCCTGAAGTTTCATATGAAAAAACTTCGTGAAAGATATATAATTTTCTTTGTTTTTGGCAATGACTTTTATTCCACCCGGGGTATCTCCTAGTTGTCGAATAAATAAATGGCTGTCATACCCGCTTAAATTGTGAAAAAATACGGGAACAAATTTAGGTAAACAAAACTGTAGATTACAGTAAGAATGTGCCGCACCTCGATATTTGCCTGTCAAATGACAATGATCTTTGACTTTATCGTCCAATAATAACTGATCACAGAGGAAACAATTTTTACATTTATCGAAATTTTCTTGCTCTTCAGCTGATAATAACGTTATTGGAATGGTTTTTTTTAAAGTTTTGTTTATTTCTTTTACGTCTTTTTTGAGAAATTCTATGAATTTTTCAACGCAATCTTTTCCACGATACGATACGTATTTATTGCGATAGCTATCATACGAACAGACAATATAATACGCAAAAGCGGCTGGCAAATGTTTTTCTAACACAATTGTATTTTTTGAATCTAGCCCGTCACCACTCGATTTGGGTTCTAATAAAGATTCGAAATCCGCATAAATAACGAACGGCATATCTTGCATTCTTTCGAAATGGTTAAATTGTATTACGGTTCCTTGATCCGGTAGCATAGTCCGAACACCGCTACAAATGTGAGCATCAAATGTTTCCATTTTATTAAAAAATATCATACAGTCGTCACAAAAATATATTTTTGAATGATGTTTTGTTAACTGGGGTCTTAATAATTTATTTAAATTTTTTATTAAACAATAATGTTTAAAATTACCCTTTTCTAATAGTAGTAAATTGATATGGTGTTTTTTCTACTTTCTGTTTTGTACAGAGGACCGACAATCTGTGACTTGTTTGCTAGACCATACACGTTTATGCTAATTTTAGGATTATTTTTCTCAAAGGTTCGAATGTCCAAAAACCCTACAGGAAAAGTCATATCGATGATATGCGATGGGCATTATTGCTTACGGGAAATAACGCAGCCATTACACTCCACAAAAAACAGAACGCATCATTATTTCGAATATTTATGCATGCGTGTCTCGATTTTAAACATTTCGGTAATTCTATAAATTGACCAGCCCTCAATGGGTTATATTTGTTAATATTGACTTCTAAGTATAAATTGCTTATAAAAGCCCAACCACTATCTCTTTCTTGAAATTCGTCAATCTTTGTTACAATAGTATCGACTGCGTTCGAATATATTTCACTAAAACAATAATTCTGATGAAATATCACGTTTTCAGTTGCGAATGATTTTATTTCACTTGTGCTGTTAAGTAAAGCAAAATCAGCAAAAAATTCAAAATTGACTTTAATAGAATGATAGGTAGCTTGTCGCGCAGATAGCAACTCCTGCACACGAGATCGGAGCCCGCGTAAAAACACAGCTGGCGGGCACGTGCTGCGATCTCTGACGTCACCGTCTCCCCCCGAGCCCGGCCGCACCCGATACGATGCAATCCGACTGCGGAATGCACTACTTACTTTTTCAATGCCACTACTTACTTCAATAGAATTATTATTTTTGTGTATTGTACTTCGTAAATGGGCTGAGAAAGCGCTACTTTTAATAGATATGTCACAAACTGTGCAATAAACTGTTCTCTTTGCCATGTCGGTTTCAGAAACTCAATATTTTATTACAAACAAACAATTAAACTAAACTGCTAAGAGGCTATGCTGTTGGAGGCTGCTAGTTTAATTATGTAGATAAGATAGTAAGCATCTGTATTTAAAACGTATTTTACCTACCTATGTTTTTAGTGACAGCATTAGTAGGTAAGTAAGAATTGTAATTAATACTAATTAATGAGGTTTACTCTCGAAGATTTTTTTTTTATTTTATTTATTTTATTTATTAGTTTTAAATCTTATGATACCTAATTACAAAATTAAAAAGTTAACAAAACTAACACTAAACCTGTCTTAATTTTAAAAAAGTAAAAAGAAAAACTAATATTAAAAACGACTTAAACTACCAAGTTTTAAAAAAATTGCCCTCGCTGGTGAAATGCCGCTTACAGTCCTTTATGACCTCTGTTAGCTGAACCATTTGGGAGCATTCCGAGTCACATTGAAACTTTAAAGAGACAACCGCGTGTTCCCATCGGTCTTTAGGCTCTACCGGTAAGATGTCCCTTACGTTGTAGACTTTGAGGTCTATAAATACGTCGCCATCCAAGTCAGCGGTGCGCCGCAGCACGCCGTCCGCCACCCGGCGCGACAGCGAGGACGTTAGGGTTCCTTGTTTAGCCGCGTGCTGGGCAGCCGTTTCGTCTTCACTGTCTGAATCAAGCCGCCACCCGGTCGATTTCTTCGTTGTAGACGATATCTTTTTCGGTAGCTTCCTCTTCACTGGCAATTTTGTTTCTTTTTTCTTGATACTAGAAATAAAAAATAAAAACAAATAAGTACTCTGTATAGGGGAACTGTGTTCAACTGCTGAAACTAATCTTCATAAGTTTTTAAAACTATCAACGATTTCAAAAGAAACACGTTTTTACGTAAATGTACCTATGTATATGTATCCTTATAACCAGACAATAAAGTTCAAAATTGATTGTAGAAATTGGCAGTTTTGGGTAGGTTGATCTGCCACCGTGAGTACAGCAACAATAGAATTAAAAAATATATATATATATTTTTCGAACACATACTTTTTACTAGAAGTCGTTGATCCTTCGTCGTTGTCCGAGAGGAAGTTGTTGGCAAACTGCTTCTTGTTCTTGGTCTCCTTGGTGCGCTTGTACTCAGTGTCCGACCTGAAAGCCAAATGAAAATATAATTAAGTATGCATACACGGGATAATAATTAGTTAAATTTATCTGAGACAAGATAAAATTTTACTAGAAAAAATCAACCAGTCTCAGGAAGCTCGAGTGGAAATCGAACCCACGACCTTTGGATTACCGGTCCAATACTCTGACCACTAAGCTACCGAGGCCGGTAAGTCTCGTTTAGCGTAGTAGGAGCAACCGAGGCGGGGTCTAACTACATAAGTATAGCATTGTAATGCTAAAATTAAAATAATAAAAATTATCCGAGACAGTTTAAAAACTTACGAACATAATTGCAATTGCGCGGGATCTTCGTGGTGCTAGCGGGACTTCGGTGAGTAGCGCAGCAGCTGGCTAGGGCGAGCGGGCGGTGGCTATTGGCGGCTGGCGGTGGCTGTGGCTGGCTAGCGACGGGCAGCAATTTCGGCGCACTTGTTGTCACTTGTTTCCCGGTCAGAATTATCAAGAGCACGGAGTCGACAAAAGATATGAACCGCATTTAGATGTACTAAAGATTAAATAGGGAATTTTACATATATCGTAAACCTTGAGGCAAAAATATTACAAAGCATACCTTAACCTACAATGGCTTAGCGTCGTAAAGGGTATTTAATAACCATACAAATTAATATTAAATAAAACAGTTTAGAATCTCAACTTTTTCTGAAACGTTTGCAAAAAATTATAAATGAAAAACAAAAGTTTCATGTTACATGATATTTCATTCGAATCTGAGAATTCGATGCACACATATTGACGATAAACATACCTGTAAGGCAGAGTTCACAATTGTGATGCTATCGCTAAGATTTGTACTTGAATAAATAATTAATGTTATTGGTGTATAACAGTAAATAAATAAATGATATATACGATGTTATAAGTTTCTTCTCGATTATAAAATTTTGGTACTCTACAACTTGTTATTAAATCAGTATTTACTATGGCACCACATATATTTAGTAATAATTATCTACATTATTTATTCCAAATTAATTCTACGCAAACGATGTCACGGGTACAGCTAGTTGATTTGATAAAGGTGTAAAACTATAAATACAAAAAAGTGCAACATTAAAAAAGTCATTGCATTATTGTAACACTGTTGTGTACACATCTTTATTGCCTTCACTTATAATGTATTACCAAGTAGCATAGCGGCCGGTGGCCTATACCATCAATAGATTCGATTCCCGGTGCTATTAAATATTAAGTATTGAGTACTATTTGGGCTAAGGATGTTTTTTTTAATTTTTTTAGTGTTTGCTTTCGTTACTTAAGTTTTGTTTTTGTAGAGTTGACAATTATTGTAGTGTGCAACATGTATAGGTAATATGCACACTAGTGCATGTTATAATTTTAAATTCAATTTTAATCAATAAAAGCCATCCCATTAATTCGCGATTTTAGGACTCATTCATTTGTTTTATTATCTAAGTATAAGTATCGTGTATAGTGTAGGTCGGCTATCGTCCGAATAGAATCTGCGTATTACGCAAGGGTCGCGTCGCGAGTTCGATTACCGCACCCAAATATAAGTGTGTTTTTTTTTTTTTTGTTTGGTGTTTCTGATTTCCATTACACAAGTGTTGAAGCTACTAACTTTGGGATTTGAGTATGTAGGTGTGTGATGTTGTCCAATATGTATTTACGTATAATTAACTAAATCGCTTTTGTTAATAATACAATTTAATGATAAAAAACACAAATGGAACCATAGGATAGAGCTTGTACATCAAATTTGCATAAATGCAATTTTCAAGTTCCCCTGACTTCTTGTTACTATGTACGTCAATGTACTTAAATGCTTAAATTACAATTTATTACATTTACTGCATAAAACTAGTTTTACTTTGTAGATGTAATTGGTTCTTTATATCATAAGTATTACAATTGACATTCCTATAGTCATCTATTTTTAACAACGTAACACAAGTATGGACACACACACACGCGTGTACGAAGAAGCTGACTTTGCATCGTTCATGGTTCACAGGTACTACAGAGTAACATAAACCATTCCCACGCTGTTAGTGTACGGTGCATGTACCTAGTGCAAGTGATGTGAAAGTTTTGGCTAAACAAACCGGAATCCTGGATAGATGGGTGACCACCCATCACTCACTGGCTTCGCAATGAAATCATCATTTTGCTGTCTAGGGGCTACCAGCCTATACGTAAAATTTTTTGTTAACATCTGTTATCGGGTATGAATGATCGATTTACCTATGCTATTTATTACGCTGATAAGTATTTGGATGCCACCAGCCCCTGGGCGACAGGCATGAGCAATCGGCCTAGATACTTTTCAACGGAATAATTGTATCTGGATGCCACCAGCCCTTGGGCGACAGGCATGAGCAATCGGCCTAGATACTTTTAATGGAATAATATCTGGATGCCACCAGCCACTGGGCGACAGGCATGAGCAATCGGCCTAGATTTTATTCCTTAGCATCAGCCACTGGGAAAAATTGAAAAATCATATTCCATTACCAGATCACGACAAAAACTTGCTGTTAGGTGCCACCAGCCTAGACGAAAATGAAAAATTTCATAGTGGTAGCTACTGTGCGTAATCCAAATTTAGGTTTTGGTTAGCTAATAGTGTATCATAGTGATAAAAACAGTGAATTTTGGTGACTCAATATGGAAAAGATACAATATTCCGTAAGTCTGCACAACATTTCATAAATGATTATTGGGCATCCTGGAACACTTTTTTACGACATTGCTCGAACGGCAGTGAGATCAATGGAGTGAAAAAAAAAAGTGTTCCAGGATGCCCAATAATTACCTACTAATATCGTTTTGCAGAAATGCAGCATCTTCAATGCGAGCCACTTCATGATATATTTTAATATCGTCAGCATAGGCGATACATTTGCAGGAAATAGACTCAATGAGATCGTTAACAAACATTATAAATAAAAGTGGGCCCAAATTTGAGCCCTGTGGGATGCCGGATGTGGACTCATAAGGAACCGAATCATAGTCGTGCACTGCTACGAGCTGTGTGCGACGAGAAAGGTAGGAGGTCAACCACCGCAGGAGTACCCCATGAATGCCAATGTGATAAGCTTTACAGCAAAGGATATAATGATCAACCTTGTCGAATGCTTTGGCGAAGTCGATATAAAGTGAGTCCACTTGCACATGCTTGTTAAAGGCAACATTTAGGTCATGAACATAAGTAAGAAGATTGGTCGTAGTATTGCGCCCAGTGACAAAGCCGTGCTGACGACTACTAATAAAAGGTTTTAAATGAAAATATACATATTTGTATATTAAACTTTCAAAGATTTTTGCGAAGCAACTCAGTATACTAATGGGTCTAAAATTTGTAACATCTGATTTATTTCCAGATTTATATATTGGTACAATTTTTGCAATTTTCCATAATTCCGGGAAATTACCTGAGCACAAGCTTTTATTATAAATCAAAAATAAAGGCCTTGCCAGTGCTGATCTACAATTTTTTATTAAAATAGGGGGTATCCCGTCAGGACCAGCACCCTTTGCAACATCGACGGAACTAAGGGCCACCAAAACCTCACGTTCCGTTAAAGTTATTGAGGAGATATTTGTAGTTGTTTCCGGAAAAGTAGGAGTGTATGCACTTCTAGAAGTTTTACTATATACAGAAGAGAAATGCCTCGCGAAGAGATTGGCTATGTCTAAACCATTATTTGCATGATCCGAATTATAAAACATTTGACTCGGTAAAACATTTGTTGTATTTTTTGATCTGGTATATCTCCAAAAAGCCTTTATGTCTGTTTTGATGTTATCCTCTATCTGTTTTAAATAAATTTTATAGCATCTTTCGAATTCACTTTTGGCTCTAAATCTCAGCAGAGAAAAAGTGTCAAAGTCACGTGGATTATTATATAGTTTATACTTAGTACGATACTTATTTTTTTCCTTTAAAATCTTAACTAATGAACGGGAAAACCATGAGGGCCAGGATTTATTGGTCTTAGAAGTTGGCGTGTGCTTTTCAATTATTTCCCACAAGTGGTTATAAAATACCTGTAACAAACTGTCGCAATCCAAGTCAGAATATTTATCCCAGTCTATTTCATTTAGCGCGGCATTACATGCAAAGAAATTAGTTTTGTGGAATCTATATTTTGTACTAATGTTTGGTTTTAAGTGGTATTGTTTGGAATAATTCATAGTGACCTCCAAAGGTGGATGATAAACGTCGATACGACTTAGCGGCTGGGCCTCTGTAACAATACAGGGAGAGTGGGAATTATTTAAAACGAGATCCAAGACCTTGCCCAGGGAATTCACAATGGTATTAGACTGGACCAAGTCCGACCGATCTAGAAATTCACGCAACGCACATATCTTAGAACTTGATGTAGTAGCAGGGTGATTAGAGAACCAATCGATCTCAGGTAGATTAAAATCTCCAATAATTAGTGTGTGCTCGGATGATGACTGTACAATGCCCTCGAAGAGATCTAACAAATCGCTGAATTGTTCATATTGTAAATAGGACGGCAAATAAACGGTGCATATATTTAAAGTGATGTGTTTTAAACGAACACTCACCCACACATTTTCCAAGCATGTGTCTGAAAACACTCTCTCCGTACATACCAAGCACTTTTTAACTGCGATGAGTACACCGCCACCGTGCGCCTTATTATATCTGGTCATAAATTCAACGGACCGGTCTTTGCGGTAGACAAGATATCTATCGTCAAAAAGTTCAGAGGACGCTATAGATTCGTCGAGCCAAGTCTCACACAAACAAATGACATCATAATTATTTATCAATATTGAGTTGTATATATCTGTTGTTTTAGATTTAGTACCTCTGATGTTTTGGAAATATACATATAATTTGTCTATCATTAAAAACATGAAAGTGATTTTCTAAAATAGTGTATAATAAAAATATAAAAAGAGTAGGTAACCTTATGTAACGTTTCCAATACCTTCTGACATTTAACATGAATAAATGGAGATGTTTCACTTTTGCGCATAAATATGCGTCCATTACATGTTTGTTAGTCCATACTAATGGTATTATTTACAATTTATTAGTCCCGCATACTTGTTTATTGCACCACAGCTAGGGTTGGCTGGAAGAGATCTCTTCTAGAGATAAGCTCACCTTTGTATATGTCCTGTGTTACGTGTATTTAAATGTATTTTTTCTTTGTACAATAAAGGATTAATTACGCACCCACACGAATTTATAGGCTAACTCCTTAGCCTTGGCTCTGGTGGCAGCATGCAGGGACTTGTTAGACGGGGATAAGTGTTCCGAAACATAAATAGGCACGGTTGGACCGCTGTAATTTAGAAGAGATGATCCAAGCTTGTTTTTGGGATGTGACTTATTATACCGCGTAACCGCTGAGTAGAACGCATCGCGACAGCGTACACTTCTCAATTGGACCACTATAGCTCGGGGAGATTTGCTTTCTTTATTTTTATGAGCGACTCTCATGCAATTCTGTATATCCGCATCGTCTAACTTGTGCGATACTACATTGGCGATTTTGTTAACTATAGTTAATATATTTTCATTTTTGTGCTCTGGAATTCCCTGAATTTCAAGGTTGTTGTTCCTCAGATGCTGTTCAAATTGGTTGATACGCTCAGACATACTAGAAACCGTTGCGCGAAGCTGTTCACATTCTGTTTGCATATTTTTGTGATCTATCATTATTGAATTTGTGGCTTTAATCAGGTCATCGTATTGATTGCTCATGTACTGTACTGAATTATTTAATTCATTTAATTTCTCGTTAATAGGTGCCATTTCAGCACGGATAGCAGCTTTTATTTCACTTCTTATCAGAGCAGTAAGATCATTGTCAGCATTCACTTTCTGGCTGCGGGAGCTTCTCAATGTTACGTTGTCCTGTGGGGAATCATCTGACGGGTGGTCCGGAGATATATCCTGTGCGAGGGTCGAACGCACCGGTGTATTTGTAGTGTCACTTTTAGGTTTTTTATTGACACATTCAGGGCAGACCCAGGTCTGTTTGCGATCACCTCCAGCACCATAAGAGCTAAGAAAACGCTTCTCACTCACACCAGCGCACATAAGATCAAAGGCTTTGGCGCACTTAGAGCACTTAAGATATTGTTTGCCCTTTATAGGATTGGGGCAGCCGGCGCAAATCATCTGTTTTGTAGACATTTTCACATCCAATCAACAACCACACAGCAACAAAGACCCTTGCTTCTAACGCTTGGAAGGTGTACGTACAGGTAAAAATCAAGGGCACGCTAATAAATGACCTCACGCAGGCCCTAACACTGCACTTGATGTTACAGGTTGGATGATCTTTACGCTTTCTTTGTAAGGCTTTATGGGCTAGATTCCTTTGCTTGTCTCAAAAAGAAGAAGTTATGTCTATGCTGATTGTTGATTTGTTGACTGACACTTGACAGTTTATTAAACAGCAGGGCTACACTCACCCGTAGATTTAGTATTTTCCAGCTTGTTTTTAAGACCCAGCGCAGTGGAGTTTCTATTGGAAAACGATAATCCGCCGGAAAACCACTATGCCACTTTAATTCTATGCACTTTAACTATACTTTCTTCAGTAGGACGTATTATTTCGAGGTTAATTTTTAGGAGGTTAAAATTGTAAGTACTTCGGTTTGACAGCTGTTTTGACTGTGTGTGTGTGACTATGGAGTTCCTTTAAGCTGATCGTGTTCAGATGAATGGATGCTGCGTGAGATGGCTGAATAGTTTCATTGATGAGTGGTATAATCTTGATAGGTTGCCCTTGGATGTGGTTTTCTTCGTTATAGATGGTGAAATGCGGAGTCTGGAGATGACAGTAGCGTGGTATCGTTGCGAGATAACTTACTCTTAGTGTAATCTTCGTTGCTGCAGATTAACATCACTTTGGTTGTTTGAGGTAGCATGAGGGCGTAGTGTTTGTCGTCCAGCTTCTCCATGGTCTCTCTGAATAGGATGACTGACATCTTCTTACAGGATGGGTCCACTGATTGTTCTGTTAACAGCTTCCGGATGCAGTCTGGTTGTGTCTGAACCTGTTGGTTAAGTTTCTCCTCGCAGAGGTATTGAGCTTTTAGCTTCGGGCATTCAGCCTCTATGTATACAAAAGATTCGTCATTGGTTGCTATATACGGAGTGGGTGGTATGATTATCTTGATTATTTTTATTAGGTAAAACGGACAACTTATATAAATTATATTTATTGCTATCTATTATAGGAAATTTTAATACTAAAACTATACGACGCTCAGAATAATAAGAACTCGGTTTAATAATATCGTAGTATTCCCGCTGTTATGGTTTTAGGAGGAAATAAAAGATATTAATATTAATTGAGTACTTTATTTGGAGAGCACACAGAAAACATCTCTCTACTCCGACGGACGCCTTAACCAGAGAGTTAGGCAGTGTTACCATAGATAACTATATATTCTATTGTCTACTATTCTATAAGCACGTTCCATTTTAACACCCGCAAATCTAAATCTAACACCTGATTTTTGTCGTATAATACTCTAAAGTCTAAGTTTATCTACCAAACTACCTAAAATATCTATTCCTATCATAGAATGATGAGTGCTACGAGCACGCGTAAATGCTATGATATCTTCTATATCATGTAATTCAAAAAACTAAGTTGTCTATATATTCTCCAATAATATTTAGTAACTGACCTAATTTAGTTAATCTTAGGTAAATGTCTTCGCCATAATTACTGTTTTTTAAAATAAGTTGCAATGTATTATTTATCTTTGATTGATTTACGGTAATATAAGACAAAATTTGGGATTGATGTGTCATCCAGTCTTTGTTGGCTGATGCTTTGATTATACTTTAATTATACTTTTTATAACGAAATTATTATGCTTTAATTATACTTTTTATAACGAAACCTTATCCGTCTACAATGCTTCGTTTCGAACGTGCTGGCTCAAGGTTTCTAAGTTCACTAGAAGCTTTGTCTAATTTAATTCGGAGATGCTGAAATTGAGATTCATACAGATATTTCGTGTCTTTACCAGATAACTGTGAATTAATACTATCAAGTTGCTTATAAACTGATTCAATGTTCGTCTCAATGTCATGCAAGTCAATGGATTGCAGAAATGAATGATAATGGGTGGTGATAAGCGCCATGGGGCCTAACTTAAATAGAAGAAGACCCGGTCCATTGTCCAGACTCTCAAGTTTTATCTCTTGAGAATGAGCCAGATGCTGATGTATGAGGATCGTCATTAACCTGTAACAAATAACTACTTTTAGATGCGCGCTTTAAACGAGATTTAGCAATGGGACCGCGTTTTTTCGAGGTATAAATATGAATGGGAAGATCTGCTAGTACTTTATCTTGGGTATAACGCGCTGCTAGTTTTTGTCGGCTAGCTAACGGGTTTTTAACGAATATTTGCTGGCCAGGTTGGTATTCAGCCTCGGGCTCTCGGTTTCTATTACGACTTTCGATAAGGGCTGTGCGATCGCCTAGTACTGTTTCATTAATAAGATCATAAGCTAACTGTATTTGCTTCCAATGTGACTGAATATACTCTTGGAGTAATAGTTCGTTAAGATCAAAATCTAACGGATCGTGCCGATCAATATGGCCTAATATTAAATCGAATGGACGGCATTTGGTGAAACTATGTATGGAGCTATTGTAAGCCAATAAAGCATATGGCATAAGATTGACTACCGGTTCGTTCCGTCTCTGTAAACGTAACGCGCGTAAGTGCTCTAACAAAGTCGAATGAAAGCGTTCGATCATACCGTTATCATTAGGTGAGTGGGCAAGTGTTTTGTGATGAGCGATTTTGTGTAATTTAGTGAATTCTGAAAACATCTGGTTAGTGAACTCGGTTCCTTGATCCGTAACAATGGTTAGTGGAAGGCCGTAATGTGTTGAGAACGTTAGTAAAGCTTGAATGATGCTGGGTGCAGTACCATCTCGTAAATGATACGCTTGAGCATATTTAGAGAAGGCATCAACAAAGGTTAGGTATTTTTCGTTTTCCGCAGTAAATAAATCCATATGTAATATCTCGAACAGTTTTGAAGGTGGTGGTACAATATTTAACTCTTGTCTAATGGGATTGCGGTCGTACTTGACTTGACTACATATTGTGCAATCATTGATAAACTTAGTAATTTGCTCCCGCATCTTAGGCCAATAATACCTACGCGACAAGGCCAGATAGCATTCGTTAATGCCTCTATGGTTGGTTTTACCATCGTGGTAATGACCAATTATATCCTATTGAGGTAAGTATTCCTTGACGTTTTCTAACTCGGTTTTAGCAAGTACTAAGCTCATAGCGGAGCTTCTGAACTTGTTCTGTATGATCGGGACAATTTTGTACGTATCGAGTGGAGGAGTAATCAATAGAGCCGTCTTAACTTTAGGGTTAACATACTCTTTAATAGCATTGATCAAGTCCACCTCTAGATTTGATCGGGACAGTTGGATAGCGGTCCGCGTGTGGGTTTCGAAGGGTTTTGATACTGTTGGTCTCTTTTTAATGTCACCTACTATAGTTAAATGTACTTGGCGATGAAACTTATTAAGGGGTTCATCTGTTATAGGAATTTCTAATATAGGGTTCTCTTGTTTGGTATGGGCTGTAACTGTTGAGGATTGTGCTAAGGATGTCTGTCGTTCTGTCGGGTTTACTAGTATAGAGCTAGTCTCTTCATTATATATTTCAACTCGAGACAGGGCATCGGCGTTGGTGTTATGTTTGCCCTCTTATAGACCACAGTAAAGTCAAACTCACTCAACTTAAGACGTCAGCGCGTTAAGCGAGCATTGGGCTCCTTAAGACTCATAACCCACTGTAGTGGCTTATGGTCGGTCATAATTTTAAATTTTCGGCCGAAAAGGTAAGGTCTAAAATATTTCGTAGCCCATATTGCGAGAAGTTCTTTCTCTATGGTGCTATAGTTTAGTTCACTTTCATTAAGCGTACGTGAAGCGTACGATATAGGCTTGTCTGACCCGACTGGTCCTTGAGATAAAATTGCTCCAATCGCCACATTGGATGCATCTGTTGTCAATAGAAATTCCTTACTAAAATCGGGATACTGAAGTACGGGATCGTTCGTCAGTAATGTCTTGCATTTGTCAAAACAGCCCAAATACTCATAGTCAAGGGTAATTTTTCTACCTTTTTTTTCAAACATACAGTCATTGGCTTTGTTATGCGTGCAAAGTCCGGGATAAATTTTCGATAGTAACCTACTAATCCTAAAAATTGTTTAATTTATTTTGGAGTCCTTGGCACAAGGTAATTCTGAATAGCTGTAATTTTGTTAGGGTTCGGTTTGATTCCTTCTCTACTAATGATGTGACCTAAGTAAGCTGTTTCCAGCTTAAGGAACTCGGACTTGTCCATCTGGACTTTGAAGTTCGATTCCCTAAGCCTCTGGAACACTTTTTCTAGATTAATGATGTGTTCCTGAAGTGATGTACTGAAAACGACGATGTCGGCGAGATATACTAAATAAATGCTATTCTGGAGGCCAGGAGGTCCTGTCGTTTGCATCTGAAAAAATTGCAGTGTCTTCTTCAGTTGTTTTATTTTCAATTTATCTGAAGATGGCACTTCGGTCTCACTACTTGGTCTACTTATTGCAAACTTCAATGGAACTGTTTGATTATTCTGTTTTGTAATAGTAGGTGTTGGTTTGGTATATTCTTGACTTTCTTCTATGAACACAACATCGCTACTCTTCACTATTACTTTTTTCTTAGTGTCTAACAATCTATAACCTTTTGTATTTTCACAATAACCAACGAATTTCATTTCTGATGACTTAGAGTCCCATCAATTTATTTAGGGAGCAATTTAGGGTGCAGTCCCCACTAGGACACTGTTGTAATACCGAGATGAACACAGGATTACTTGCAGGTAATCAAATAGTGCGAATCTTGACGAAAGAGGTTGCGTGGGTGGTGAAAGGCATGAAACGAGGTAAATCTCCTGGGCGTGACTCATTGAGCATTGAACACTTAAAGCACGCAGGAATTCACCTACCGAGAGTACTCGCTATGTTTTTCACCTTCTGTATAAGCCATTAATACCTTCCGAAAGAGATGATGCGGACTTTGGTTGTGCCAATCATCAAAAATAGGACAGGGGATGCAACCAGCTTAGGAAATTACCAGACCTATTTCACTAGCGATAGTAATAGCCGAGGTGCTGGACGGTGTGATCGCCCGGTATTTAATGAACATCTAAACTTGCACGACGCTCAGTTCGGCTTTAGAGCGGGGCTGTCTACTGAATCTGCAATGTTGAACCTGAAGCACACGGTCCAGTACTATACCAGCTGGCAAACGCCTGTCTATGCCTGTTTTTAGATCTGTCTAAAGCATTCGATCTAGTGGCGTATGACAAGCTATGGCAGAGATGTCGAGTGATACGGGGTTGCCCTATGAGCTGATGATGCTCCTTAAATACTGGTATGCCAACCAACAAAACACTGTGAGGTGGTCGGGATCGCTGTCGGACGGGTACGGGCTAGAGTGCGGGGTGAGGCAGGGCGGCTTGACCTCGCCCCGTCTCTTTAGCCAGTACATGGACCGGTTGGTCCGTGAGCTCAGTGGCAACGAAATTGACTGTTCTATTGATGATGTGATGTGAAAATCATAGGCGTTTGGGTAAAAAATAATAAAAGCCTTAATATTTTCATATTCATATTGTTTTATTGAAAAATAAGACAACAGTGGCCTGCGGAATATCAATACAAACATATTGATGTCGGATCATTGTTTCATTTGTGCTATATTTACAAAGTTTCTGAAGAAATAAGTTTTTAGATATCATTACTTTTACGTATTGTTTATGTAGTATCTGGGTATTTGTTTCAAATTCCAAGACAACCATGGCCTTGTGAAAGGATCAAGCTAACCTACACTAGTCCTTTTAATGTATATGACCTATTCAGCGCTTAGCACCAGTGACTTAAAAACGCGTAAATTTTCGAAATTCCGCGCGGCATCCCCTTCAGTTGCCGACATAGCCCGAAGACCTGCCAAGATCAAGTGGCAGTGGGCGGGGCACATCGCTCGTAGAACTGATGACCGCTGGGGCAGAACAGTTCTAAGGTTTAACCGCCTCTGTGGTCTAGTCGTTAAGACCACCGGTTTAGACCCAGAGGTCCCGGGTTCGATTCCCAGCGGGGGTACATGTTTTTATTTGTTCTCGGTTTAGTTGGTGGTAGGGCTTGTTAGTCAGCCTGGCAAGCTACCACCATCTTATCTTAATATGTCGCCGTAACATCAATGCTTGTACCATTGTTGTGTTCCGGCAGCTAGAGATAAGATAGCCAGTGCCTCACTAGTTGAGGTTCCCGGGTGAAGTGCGCTTCCATCATTGGCCTTGTCATCACTTAACATCAGGTGAGATCAAGGTACTGTGCTTACCCGTAAAATATTTAAAAAAAAAGGGTGGCAGGGTACTCAGGCTTCCAACTTCCAACACAAAATAAGGAGAACAGATAGTCTGTGTACCTTGTTGGAGACACAAAGTAAGGAAACTCAGAAGGTACATACTGCAGAGATCCAGGAACAGCTTGCATGTTAGCTTTGCTCCATCGCCTTTGTGAGCAGCTTCTGCACTTCATTCACCTTGTTTATTCACCTTGTTAGGTGCACTGACTATTTGGTGAAGGTAACAGGTATCCGCTGGATGCGAGCAGCATAAAACCGGTTACCATGGAGATCCTTGGAGAAGGCCTTTGTCCACCGGACCCCTTTCAGCTGAGATGATGAGCATGAAATCAGTTGGATCTGCTGTTGTGTGATCCCATCTCTTTGTTGCAGTGTTTTGTGTGTGGGATGCAAGTGGAGGGCATACCGCGGAACGCGCGTTGTGCTGATGCGTTTGCTGGCGACTTCCTGCCACTAGTTCCAGTCGACCAGCGGGCGAAGGGGCAGATCGCCCAGTACAGGAAGTACTGTCGCTACCTAGATATGTAAGTATCAAATACTTAGTCATTATCAACACCTGTCTGTCAAGTCCTATTGCATGCTAATGAACCCGATATTCGGCTCTCCTCATATTTGTTGTTGTTCTCCTACGGGTAGGTAACCTTCATCTCGCCTAATGTTAAGTGATGATAAGCTCAAAGTGGGACTTCTTGGCTGGAAAGTGAAGAGACATGTCTGCGGTTATGTTTTATTCATAAAGTTAATATACCAACGGAATAGAGCAACAAAGGGCTGAGCGAGCGAGATGTCCCCAGTAGCAACACTATGTGATAAAAAGAGATGCGTGATGCGACGTAACATAACTGTTTTTGGCAACTGTTTGACAGTTCGTCAGCACTTATCCGCACGCTGAGAATTTGAGCTCTGTGAATTTTTCTGATTTTACGTGAAATCGTGGATATTTTTGAGAAATAGTGCTTCAGAAACATGGTGACATGTTCATTATTGATTGTTGTATAACACAGCGACGTAACCCCGAAACATGTTCATTTCACAGGTAAATTATTTCTAATCGACACCCCTGACCTAGGATTTATTTTTGCCAATGCGCTTCGAATTTTAAGCACTAAGTGTGATAATTCTCTTCTATAAACATTTATTTATGTAAGAAGCAAAGATCGAATACACATAATGTAGAATTTACGAATATTTTGTGTAAAGAAATAATTTTCGTTTTACACTAGGGCTGCATCAAGATATCGAAATTTCGTGTCCACTGTCTATCACGCGGTAAACGAATATGTTGCTAAAGTACCTATATGACGTTTAGATATGAATCACCTAGGAATGTTATCCCATTTAAGATACTTACGCAATCCATGTTACGAAACGAAATTGAAAAATGTATCAAAGCTAACTTTGAGAAATTACTTAAGAGCGTTTACGCCGCACATTAGCGCCGCCAATGAAAAAATAACATGTCTAGTAATTAGAGATAGAAAATAAAATTATGCTCAACAAACTATTTGAATGAAGTAATTTAGCATTTTTAAGTCACCTAATGAACAACTGACATGTTGTGGTTTAGTTAAACAAGACGTTACAGCTAAAAACGGCCACTTTTAACTAAACCATAACTTCGGAGAACAGAAACAAATATAGTGTACTTTTTTTTTATTATGTACTAATAATTCATTTCACGTTCATATATAAATATATTTTTAAATACTATCAAATACATAAATTAATTTCGCCTTTTTATATTTTATTTAATATGAGGCTTTGAAAAGTTTTACATTTACAAATACAAATACAAAATTTCTTTATTTTCTTAACGTTAGACATTACAAGGGTTGGGAATCTCCTGTTAAGTTAATAAAATCCTGTATTAGGAGAAGCCCGCTCTTTCGTTTCATAACAAACGAAAATAAAAAAAAAAAACAGTGCCAAGGTAAGTGTAACAATAAAACTAAAACTGTGTGTGTGTGTGAGTGTGTGTGTGTGTGTGAGTGTGTGTGTGTGTGTGCGTGTGTGTGTGTGTGTGCGTGTGTGTGTGTGTGTGTGTGTGTGTGTTTTTGTTATTGCGCATGTTATATGAGTCGTTAACAAATTGGTAAGTATGTTTATTAAGAATAGTGGTATTAAATTTTTATTTTATTTTATTATTATTATTTAGTAGCTAGTTCGACTTAGTAGCAATCGCTCTGTTGAATCATAGTCTAGTTGTTTTAACCATTCTGTGATATTCTTTTTACACTGATATAGTGTCATTGTGTAAATATGCTTTTTTCTATTTACGTTATTATATATTATGATAGATTGTGTCGGGGCTTGTTGTCTAGCAAATACTGTTCTTACTATGGGTTGTCTGATGACAGAATATGGATTACGTTTTTTGAGAATGTTCGGGTCTGCAGGGTTAACCTTGTGAGTTTTGAGGATGGTTTGTAATATGTATAGTTGTCTGACGGTCAAAACATTTGCCTCGTTGTATAATTTAGATGTGCTATACATTTTATTCTTTTTTAACATGACTTTTAAAATTCCTCTCTGTGCTCGTTCGATGTTTATGAAACCAGTTTTATATGTACCTCCCCAGATTGCTATGCAGTATGTGAGAATAGATTGGACTAGAGCTATGTAAACATATGTAATAAGTTTTTTATCGGAGATATTACGTAAATGTTTAAATAACCATATTAACTTTCTGGCTCGTTTTGCAACAATAGTTATCTGAGGATACCATGATAAATTTTTATCAAGAGTCACTCCTAGGTATTTAGTGGTAGCGACTCTTTCGATTTTTTGGCATTTGCATTTGTTGTAATTATTTGTAGTACTACATGTGTGGGCAGTTATTGTTAAGTCATTTTTAGGTTGCAAAGAGTTTTTAATAGAAAAGGTAATATAATTGGTTTTATTCGCATTTAATGTAAGCAAGTTTGTATTAAGCCATGTAATAACTGTTTGTAATCCTGTTTCAGCTCGTTGAAATACTGATTGCCAGCTGTTACCTTCAAAGAGCAATGCGGTATCATCTGCATAGGAAATGATTCTACCATTACTTAATTTGAGAGAGAACAGAAACAAAAAGTGGAGACTTCCTTGCGACTACATTTTTTTCCCGGAATTCGGGAAAAATCTTAAATGAGTTGAAAATAAGCGTTATTTAAAGTGGGTAGTCTCTATTTTCGCCTAAACTTGCAATTAACAAATCATAAGAATTTTCACTAAAACTAATCTAACTCAAAACATGTATTAAAATTATCCTTATACTGACCGTTGTTGCATCAAATCTTTCAATACATAACATTTGTCAAGATGTTACACCTAAGTAAAACTAATTTCTAATTACATAAAAGGGACTTCGATATGTCTTTTAAACGTAGGTACTGTAGATTTACGAAAATTCTTCCGGCATCTTAAAACTATTTCATTATCTTTTTGTGAAATACACAAATTACGTATTTACTCTTTCCCTAGTTAACTGCTGTGCCGATGCTCCTGAAACTTTCTGACACGAATTTCGTGTCACAATTTGAGACTCAGCAATGCAGACACAGGATTGAACAAATTTTTTTAGAGGTATATACAAAATAGAAGAAAAACATTACAAACATGGATAACATAACAGCTTTATATCAATCACTTTATCATTGAATAAAAATAAGTTAGAATATAGGTTTTTAGTTTTACGGTCTTCGAGTGCGTAAATCGGTTTGAAACCATTTTTTTTCCGAGAATTAAAGGCTTATTGTTCTTGTTTGCCACAAGGCTAACCACTAGAAGTCGGTTAAAAAGGTATCAGAGCAGGTACCGGTTTCTATTGTTTAGCGAAAGAGTGAATGAGGATCAACCTGAGTGATGTATTTTATGCACTAGTTATAGTTTAGTTAATTTGTGTTCATTTTGTACATAAGTAGGTATGTAAGATTTACTCGAAAAAAGGAAAATTATTCATTGTAACATTTGCTTACATTTGCTTGGTTTTATTTAACACATCCATGTTTCATAACTTGATTTTCATACAACAGGAAAAAATTCTACGACTTGTATAGCAATTAGTGAATAATGAATATGAATATTGATAAAGACATAAAAAAAACAAAGGTTGTTTTTATCATCTGTAAGAACATTTGTGTGGAATTTTATTACAATAATTTAAAATCCCAAGGCCAATGACAAACTGCTCCATACAAATGTTTTGTTGACTAAAGAAAATTGTGCATGTTGCATAAAAAAAGTAAAATATACCTACTATAGTTATTGACAAAACGTCATGTATTCAATGATTTCATACAACGAGGATCGTAAAATAATTCTAAAATTTGGCAATTGCATGTTTAGTTAAAATAGCCTTTACCCATCTTAAATAAAGCTTATTTTTAACTCATTTAAGATTTTTCCCAAATTCCGGGAAAAAAAATATAGTCGTGAGGAAATCTCCACTTTCTGTCTCTGTTCTCCGAAGTTTAGGTAAATATAGTCAGCCTATTCCGATCTCTGGCAATGAGAAATGTTAAATAAATTATTTAAAATATCTTCTGAGTTTATCAACAAATCGTAGTTTAAGCCATGCAAAATTCCATCCCATCCTATTTTAGTTCTCTTAATACTGTTACTAATTAATATTATCGATATCGACATTAATGTAAAAAGCGACATGACATACATGATTGACACGCATTCATAAACAAATGTCATTCTATTTCGGTTTCGTTTGACAGCTCGTGTTTGTTGCTCTATTCCGTTGGTATATTAACATTATGGTTTTATTTTATAAAATTTGTGTTATGTCGAATATTAATGTGAAATAATGGTGGATTATTAACCGTTAAGTGTTCGTGAGTGTGCATGAGTGTTGGTAAATGAAACAAAACAGTGCAACGTCACTTTTCAAATTCTCTCAAGAAGTCCGCTCGAGGACTTAGTAAAGCCCCCACATCTTTACTGACACACTTGGGTTTGGGGGGCATACCATATCTCACTTCTCATTTCTATTATAATTTATCATCACCATACAGGAAGGAAATATTGTTTATTTATGTATTACTTGTAAAAAAATTACTTTAACACTGGCTAAATGTGCTAATCGCACGAAGCCATCAACTAAAGCAAAAAAAAGCCTGAAAGTGGAAGGGCACTTCATCCGGATTCCTTTTAACTACTGAGGAAATTCTATTTTATCTGTACTTGTTGGAACACAAGAATGCTACTAGCACTGATTGTTTGACGAAATATTTAGGTAGATGGGTCCAACTAGCTACTACCAGGTAAACTTTGAATAAGCCTAATCGCACCCCAGAAACAACGTGACCCATGTCGGGCACAGCAACATATAGGGGAGGGGAGGATGTTATTGTGTGCTCTTTATTTTATTTATTTATAATAATTATGAAGCAATTTAGAATTAGGAGGAGCTTGATGGCGCAGTGGTTAACGCGCCCGGTCTGCGGTTAAGCAACTTTCGGAAAAGCCGGTCATCGGATGGGTGACCAATTTATCATCTTGAGCTCCTCCGTGCTTCGGAAAGTACATAAAGTCGTTGGTCCTGGCTGCATTAGCAGTCGTTAACAACCACCAACCCGCACTAGGCCCGCGTGGTGGTTTATGGCCCGTTCTCCGTATCCATCCATAGCGAAGGCTCGTGCCCCAGCAGTGGGGACATAAAAATAAGCTGGTGATATAATATTGGTGTATAAAATAAATAAATAAATGTTCCGGCAGCTAGAGATAAGATAGCCAGTGCCTCAGTAGTTGAGAATCCCGCGTGAAGTGCGCTTCCATTATTGGCCTTATCATCACCTAACATCAAGTTAAATGAAGACACTATGCTCACTCGTAACATATAATTCTTCCCGATCCGATCCGAACCCTTATACGCACTAGTGCGCTTGAGGAACCCTTTAAGTTTCACGCCGCTCCCAAACAAGCCCGGTGAAGCTGAAAATGCCGTCTAGAGCAATCAGCAATCTCTCTCTCCAAAAAAAACCTCTTCTTTGAGTAACTGTTTGATGTTTGAGCAATTGTGTGCGGTTGTCTAGCAACGGGTTCTTCGAGAACGCGACGGAGCCGCGCTCGGTATACGGCCGCTGGACGGGCGGCTGCTCAGTGCGCTGGACGGACCTGACCGGTGTGTACACGCAGCGCGCGTGCCGGAACACGCGGCATGCCATGACGGGCCGCCACTTCGGTAGCAGGCGGATGGCCAAGCTCGAGATGGCGATGAAGGTTAGCCAGGCTCGCGGTGTAGCCTCGATGTAGCTTTATATGAAGTATTTTGTAGCCTAAATGAAAGTCAGCTGCCAGGCTCAAGTTTAGCTTTATTTGAAGCATTTTGTAGCCTAAAAGAATGTCAGCTGCTAGGTTCTATGTGCGTAGCTTTATATGAAGTGTTCTGTATTCTAAATGAAAGACAGCTGTAAGGCTTTAGATGTAGACTCAATGTAGCTTATACGAATTATGCCGAGGTCCCACGGCCTGATTTTCGGCAGGCCCGATCGCGCCATACCAAGCCAACAGGCCGTGGGAACCGTCGCATCCGATGAAGCCTGCCGTGGCCTGGCGTCGCCTGTCCGATCCATCGGGAGTCGGTAATATCAAAGGCGCGGCGCGGCGCGGCGCTACGGCACCTGTCGGGGCCTGCGCGGGCGCGTGCGTGTGCGCGTCGCTACGCTATTCACTCACTCATAAGATCGAGTTTCGGAATGACGACCAGCAGGCTGCGTCAGGCATTGGCAAGCATTGCCGGTCCCACGGCCCGTTTGTAGACAGGCCGCGCTGCGCAGGCGCGGACGGTTCCCACCCACGGTGTGTGTCGACCCGGTGCGGCCTAGCGTGGCGCGGCCTGTCTTGAATAGGGGCCGTGGGACCCCGACTTTAAGTAGCCTAAACGAAGGTCAGTCTCTAAGTTTAGCGGATGGACAGATGTAATCGTAGCTACACTGCGTTACATCTGGACATCTGGACCCATGGTTATATGAAACATTATTATCTCAGCCAATAAAACATTATGTAGCCTTAATGAAGGTCAGCTGGGCTGGGCTTTAGTTGTGCAAAGTGGTTTGTTATGGAAGCGGCTACCAAATGTAATTTTTAAGATTTTTACTGGTAGTGGCAATATAGTTGCCACCATAGTTTGAACCTTATATGGTTGCAATAGCCTCGAAAACCAATAAAAAATATATTATGCTGTACCAGTCAAAATAGACAAAACACGTAAAACTAGGAAGCTATACCACATGAGCCAATACCCGAACAGAGTCCAAGCTTTTTTAGAGCGCGCTGCCACAGATTAGTTATAGTTACTGCGCTGCGACAGGTACACTACTACAGGCACGGTTATGTGTGCGTGACCTCTCACCGACACGCGACGGGTTCACGTACGCGCCGCGCGAGGACAAACCGGTTTACACCGGCACAGCCAGCGTATAATCTCGGCGAGCGTCACACGCGTTGTTTCGTGTTGTGAACTGTCATCGCTCGTCGAGTAAAAATATTGTAATTATTTGAGGTTTTGTTATGTTTGATTTAAATTGGAGTGGTTTACTATAAAATATGGTTAATTACTATAACGTGTCACAGTGTGTTAAAGAACCTCATTTTGTCTCATCTTAGCTTTATTGAGGAATACAATAGATAATACCATTACACACATCGGAGTAAAACTCCGAAAACGATACGGCTTGTAGTTTTTGTAAAAAAAAATTTCAAAGTTTGCCTATAACTGGGTCCGGCAATCCACAAAAAAAAATTAAAAAATACTCAACATGTTATTTCAATTTTGCTTATCTCAATCAAATAAACATATAAAACTACACCTTTAGACAAGTTTTTTTGCAGTGATCCTATCAATGCGGATTAAGACGACCTCCTTGGTCGAGTGGCTTGCACACCGGTTTTCATGGTGTCACCATCTCTGAGGTCTCGAGTTCGATCCCCGGTCGGGTCAATTTAGAAATTATTGTTTCTCTAAATTGTCTTGGGTCTGGGTGTTTTCTATGTATAATAAGTATGTTTTTAAGTATTTTAAGTATGTTTATCTGTTGTCTAGTAACCATTTAACGAGTTTCATAACGAAGCTTCTCTTGGGCTAGATAATTGGTGTGAGTGTAGGAAAGTTTTAAGTTTAAAGTTTATTTATGAAAAATAAAATAAAATATTTTGTTTTATTTATCTTATCCTCATGTGACAACCCTATCAAAGTATGTATAAATTTTACGCGGTATAAGGAAACTTGGACTCTGTTTCGGGTATTTACTCATGTGGCTATACTGAGTTCAATAGTAAGAGGTATAAATGTATATATTTTTAAATGTTTTGTTAGTAGATTCCTGTTTGCTGCCTAAGGGTAACCGTACGTTTTATAGGAAACTTAAAGGGCTTCTCTATCTTCAACAGGATTTCGATAATGGCTGCATCATCAGCCCCATGTCCTCGCTGGTGCCGCTGTCGCGTGGCATCTCGTTGTACGCGCGCTTCCACGCCTGCGTGTGCACCGGCAATTGGTGTAACGCCACCTCGGCCGTGCAGCCATGGATAGCATTCATAGCGGTGGTGGCGCTCTTGGGTCTTGCCATGAGCACTGGCAGTATTGGAAATAAATTTTTGGCCTAGTGTTGAAAAAAACTCGATTTGTGAGTCCATATTTTAGGACTCGACTCTGACTCGACTTATTACAATCATTACGAACATATATCGAGTTTCCGTATGGACTTGAGTTTTTCTTCTGAAATTCTATGTGAAGGGATGATGATTGTATCGTGATTTTGATAGCAAAAAGGTTTATAATAAACATGTTTAATTGTTTTACAGTCTTTTACAATATTAGAGAATGATAAAACAGTCCTCAGTGCGAGTCTTACATTGACATTTGATCACGTTTTTGAAACGAGTTTGAATGGCAAAATTTCAAATCTCCTTGTTTGTCGCCAGAGGCCGCTGCTTAAATGCCGTACCGACCAATTCTCGTTTTCGTTAACGTGATCGAATGACCAGTAGAAGTCTTACTCAAGGATGCGATTTTAGAATCTCACCTGTGATCTCGAAGTTAAAAGTGTCATACAAACACCAAGAATTAAAATCGTTTTATACGCATTTTTTACTACTAGTGGTCGCCCAGTGGTCGAAACTCAACCGTAATTTTATTAAGGCTGCGCGGATTGTATCCTAAGCAATGAAAAATTACAAAATATTGTGAGGAATATGGATTTGGATTGGCAATGACAGATGTCGGCCGCATTAGACAAAGAGAATTTAACACTAGCATTAGAGACAAACAATACGTGTGTGTCAAATACATGGTAGTGTGTGTAATGTTGTTTTTGTTGATTTAATATATTTTTTATGCATAATTTAAGAAAAATAATAACATTCGGATAACCTTCTCTATATAAACTATAAGTGTGCGAAATTTCATACTCCTCCGTCCGCGCAATTTTCGTAAAAACAGGTACAAAGTTTTTGCTTCTCGTATTAATATATATTATAAGGTCATATCAACTGCAAATATTTTGAGCATAAATTCAATTACATATATAAACTATTTTTCTGAAAATACCTTAAATTTTTATACGCTAGTTTTCAAGAAAAACGCCAAAAGACATTTCGATTAAAAAGTAAAATAAAGCACTTTCGGTAGTTTCAATTCAGAGGAGCCGAAACAGAGAGGCCGCAATGCCTTCACCGCTTACACGTGCCCCTAGTTTCATTAAAAAAAAACGACAGAGAGGCCGCTCTTCAAAATATTACAATTTTTGTTTCAGGAAAAGTAAGAAAAAAAAAATAGTCTGTATCCTATTTTTTAAATGCTAGGGCCTTATTTCTCTGATATAATTAGATGTTTTGTCAAAATATTTGCAGTTGATAAAAAGTGACCTTATATAGATTCATTTTTTATTTTTTTTGAATTTTGCATTTACAATGCTGTATTAGTTACAAGATAAAATTTTACCAGAAACAATCAACCAGCGTCAGGAAGCTCGAGTGGGAAATGAACCCACGACCTTTGGATAACCGGTCCGATGGTCTGACCGCGCCGCCGGAACCTCGGTATCTGAGCGGTCGGAGCATTAGATCGGTTTATTTGTTTAATTATTTTTTTTTTTAATTAATCAAATAAACTAAAAAAAACTAAACTAAAAAAAATTTATAGGAGCTCGATGGCGCAGTGGTTAACGCGCCCGGTCTGCGAGAGCTGAGGTTAAGCAACTTTCGCAAAGGCCGGTCATCGGATGGGTGACCAAAAATTTATCATCTCGAGCTCCTCCGTGCTTCGGAAGGCACGTAAAGCCGTTGGTCCCGGCTGTATTAGCAGTCGTTAACAACCACCAATCCGCACTGGGCCCGCGTGGTGGTTTATGGACCGTTCTCCCTATTCATCCATAGGGAAGGCTCGTGCCCCAGCAGTGGGGACATAACATGAGCTGATGATGATGATGATGATGATTTGATTAATTGTTTATTAAGTGTAGAGCGGTAGAGCCACGCTGCGTTGCAGCACGAAATGGGCCGGCTCGCCCGCCGTAATACCACCCTCTCACAGAATATCGGCGTGAAACAATGGCACTCGTTGCTGTTGTTTCGTCCGGTGAGTGAAAGTACCGGAAGCCCATCTCTCACCCCAACCCCCTCCCAATTCCTACTCCCTCCTCAAGATCCAACTCCTTCAAGGCCGGCAAAGCATCTGCGATTACTTTGGTTTTGCGGCGGTGATTACTTTCCACCCGCCTGCTCGTTTGCCTCCTTTTAACATTAAAAAAAATGTCGTATCACTAGTGTGTCTGATGGTTAAGGGGGTGCCGCGCGGAATTTGAAAATTTACGTGTTTTTAAGTCACTGGTGCTAGGCGCTGAATAGGTCTTATACATTAAAAGGACTAGTATAGGTTAGCTTGATCCTTTCACAAGGCCATGGTTGTCATGGAATTTGAAACAAATATACCCATATATACCCAGAAACTGCATAAACAATACGTAAAATAATGATATCTAAAAACTTATTTCTACAGAAACTTTGTAAATATAGCACAAATGAAACAATGATCCGACATCAAAATGTTTGTTTTGATATTCCGCAGGTCACTGTTGTCTTATTTTTCAATGAAAAAACATGAATATGAAAATATTAAGACTTTTCTTATTTTTTACCCAAACGCCTATGATTTTACGAAAGTAAACATTGCTCTAATTAAATCAGCAGCCTACTCTGTACAGATATTAGTGTGCGTGCGTATTCTTGTCGTGCGCCGTTGTCACACCACTGCCACGCGCCGCTCGCGAGCTATCATAAACAAACTTGAAACTCGCAGTTTTGCGTCCGCGCTGCACCCCCTTAACAGATTAAGTGTCGATCATTGGTTGCTGTCAAGCACCGGTGCCACTTACTAACCTACAATGTTTTTTGAGTGAATTTACTGTACGAACTTTTTAAGAATCTTTAGTGTCCAAGATAAGAAGCATTCGTGATTGAGAATTATTGTTATAGGTTCAAAAATCGCTCCCAAGCACTCAGATATGATGATGATGATGATGATGAGAGATTCGTTGGGCGTCCTGCCACCTTTGCATGGTTTGAGAGTTTATCATATCTTAGTAGGGCCTGCCGAGGTTTCCCTCTCGCAGCAACACTTCGACCCATCGGGATCTTTTGTGCAACCCCATCCTTTCACTCTTCTTCCTGTGTGAAGATAGATGCCATAAGTTTGGCAACGTCTTAAGAGCGAAGAGCCTGAAGTCCTCCGGTTTCGGATAGGCCGACCCCAGGAGTCCCATTCTTTTCCTGTCCAGAGAGTGGCAGTCACACAGTAGGGGCTGTGGTCATAACTATATATAATTTGACGCAAAATTTGTTGCAAAAATTTACAATCCCAAAAAAGTGAATAAGTAATTAAACTCTGCTATACTGTAGCTGCAATATAATATAGCTATTTATCTATACTAGTGGTCGCCGAGTGGCCGAAATTCGACCGTAATTTTATTAAGGCTGCACGGATTGTATCCTAAGCAATGAAAAATTAAAAAAGATAGAATGTGAGTTTGCATTGGCATTGACAGATGTCGGCCGCATTAAAGACAAACAATATGTGTGTGTCAATAACATGGTAGTGTGTGTAATGTTGTTTTTGTTGATTTAATGTACTTTTTATGCATAATTAAAAAAAAAATAACATGATCGGATAACCTTCTCTACATAAACTATAAGTGTGGGAAATTTCATACTCCTCCGTCCGCGCAATTTCCGTAAAAACGGAAACAAAGTTTTTGCTTCACGTATTAATATATAAATTATAATATTTTTGGGTGCGCGGGGGGCGAGAAACTTAGTGCCGTGTGAAATTAAACTTCGAGGTTTTCTAGAAATAATAGCATGCGCACTATACTATAGCTCTATAGCTATGCTATAATATATTATAGTCAGATACATTACCAACTATGCTATTTTACACTCAACCTGGGGGCCGACCGCCTAACTCTCTCGCTTTCGATCGCTTTGAAGGCGAGGTGAGGAGGAGGCTTCATCTTGTCATTTCGAAAGGAATATGAAAGCAATATCGATAGCTATAGGCTATAACTTTCGATATTATTCGATATTATATTTCGATATTATATTAGAAGGCGATGCGAGGGCCTCGCTTTCAAAGCGAGCGAAAGCGAGAGTGTTAAGGGGTTGGGGGGCTGGTATATCAAGAGGTGCGACCTCGAATCCCGCTCGTCAAAAGTTTGTGTTTGATTAACGTATAAACAAACGCGAGTAGATCCGTAACAGTTGTATCATTTGAATGTGTCGTGTTCGCGTAAACTTTAGATAACAATAAGTTTGTATTTTTCAAGGTGGTAGACTAGTACTACTATGGGGGGAATGTGGTGGTGCTGGCGGTCTACCGCGGTATCAGGCACGCGCGCTGGCACTCCTCGTAGGAGGAGAAGTTGTTGTCGTTGCCGCCACAGCCTCCGTACATGAACAGCTTGCAGCCTTCCTCCCGAGAGTATGCGTATCTGCCGGGTAGAAAACATAGATAGATAATTAAAACTTTGGTTCTTGGCGGGAAAGTAAAGAGTCATGTCTGCGGTTTTGTTTTATTTTCTAAACTTTGTGTTATATTGAATATTAATGTAAAATAATGGTGGATTATTAACCGTTAAGTGTTCGTGAGTGTGCATGAGTGGCAAATGAAACAAAACAGTGCAACGTCACCTTTCAAATTCTGTCAAGAAGTCCGCCCGAGGACTTAGTAAAGCCCCACATCTTTACTGAGAAACTCGAGGGGTTGGGGGTATATCATTTCTATTATCATTCATCATCATCAATATCATCACAGGAAAGAAATACCTATTGTTTATTTATGTATTACTTGTAAGAAAAATTACTTTGACACTGGCTAAATGTGCTAATCGCACGAAGCCATCAACTAAAGGAAAAATAAACTTTATTACTCACACTCGGATGAAAGAAACATACATTTTGACGACCTCGCCGTTAGCCGCGTGGCTTGCACGCCGGGCTCTGGGCGGCGCTAACTCTGAGGTCCCGGGTTCGATTCCCGGTCGGGTCAATGTCGAAAACGAACTTTTCGATATTGTGTCGGGTCTGGGTGGTTGTGGCTCCGTCGTTGTTGTATCTGATTTCCATAAAAACGAATGCTTAAGCTAGTATGGGCAAAGGTTTTAATCGCTACAACTGATCTCTTCCAGACGAACTTTGTCCGACCCGAACTCGTCGGAGACAGAGACAGGCCCTTCAATGCCATTGGGTACTCTGGGCAAGTGCCCAGGGCCACGATATCGATGGGGCCCCCTTGTTCCTGCCAGATCACTAACCGATAATCGATATTACCGATAAATATATTTGTTTGGGAAACAAGTGACTTTTTTAATTCAAATAAACCATGGGCCTAACACTGGCAACTCTATCTGGCTGCAAATAAATAAAAATACCAAATTTTTTTTTAATAAAAATACCAGTTGAATAAATATAGAGTTTTGCTTATCTACTCCTTTTGCCTGTTTTACTAGAATCTAGCGTTCCCTGTGTGGTGCCGGGGATAAAGAATTGCACCACCCCATTTCTTCCCGTGGGTGTCGTAAAAGCCGACTAAGAGACTATTCCAGAGGATGGGCAGCAGCATCTCTCTGAGATTAACTCTCAATCAACTTACTGCGATCGCCAACCCGCCTGCTAAGCGTGGCGATTATGGCAAATCCCCTCATGTATCCTTATGTATCCTTGGGGGAGGCCTTTGTCCAGCAGTGGACGTCTTTTGGCTGAGATGATGATGATGATGACTAGAATCTAGCGTACCATAAGGACCCCTTTAGCCGTAAGTTCCCAGGGCCTCCAATAGGTTATAGACGGCCCTGGTCGGAGAATCTAGTAAGGTACGGGGACACGCACTAGTGCGTGATGCCGTTCCCTCTAGATAATCTCTGACGGTGCTTCGTTCCACACGACTTGAGGAACCCTTTAAGTTTCTCGCCGCCCCCAAAAAGGTCCGGTGACGCTGAATATGCCGTTAGAGACCAGCAAACTCTCTTCAAATAAAGATTGCTGCAGTGTAGCAAATTTTGCAAGAGTCGGTCTTTGAATAGGTGAACAAAATGGATCGTCTCGAGCTCCTCCATGCTTCGGAAGGCAGTTGTTAAGGGTGCGTCGTCCGTAAGCGACAAGTGTCATATATTTTATTTTAATGTCTTCGTCCATTTATTTGATGCCGCGCGGCCATATTAATTTTGTATGAAGAATTTAACGTTTTAATTTTAAAAATAATAATTTTAAAAACCGCTCGATAAATCGAAAATGTGTGACGGACGATTTGTAGTTTAAACCATTGGTGATTGTTTAGACAAAGTCAGAGTTACAATAATTTAGATAAACTACAAGATATCAACTAAACGCCGCGCCGCCGCGCCACTCGTTTTCATCATTTTTGCCCAACATTAAATGATATTGTAGAAAAAACTAAGTATAGTGAGTTTATGGATCGGTCTAATTGTAAACACGTTCCCTTCGATACTAAATATATATTTTGTTTATTTAATACGATAGTATTTTCAATCATATCAACTTAACTCCGACTGGTTGTCTGGAAAAAATCGCTTGAAAGCGATAAAACCGCCAAATTGTAATTTTGTAAATTATTTATTTTTTTATTTATTTATTTATTTATTTATTTATTTAAGGACAACCAACAAAACAAACACCATGTACATTTATAAAACAACAGATATTGGGTTACATTCTAAGGCGCTGTCTTAATTAGAGGTTGCCACGACATGCATAAACTAAAATAGACTTATTAGAAAGCGAACTATGCACACACTTATATAATCACACAAACAAACTACTTAAGAACTACAAGATTTATTAAAGAAACCACAAGCCGATTTTGTATCAATCACCTTGTGGTTGTGGCCCCTCCAGGCAATTGATCTCCTAATTCGGTTATCAATATGGATCTAAACTTACGTACAGGATAAGACATGTCAATGTTAACTGCAGACGAGCGTGACAAGTGACTATATTGTGCTTGCATTCTGTTGATAGCAGAGAAATGTCCAAGATTGGTCTTTGAGCTCCTCGCTTTAAATGGTAAGTATCGTGAAGGTCGAGCCAGTTTATATGGTACATTAAAGTTTACTTGCTTCAACAAATCCGAACAATCCAAATATCCATTCACTACTTTAAATAAAAACAAATGATCAAAAATCTTTCTTCGACTGACGAGGCTGAGAAGTTTAAAATATTTTAAGCGTGAGCTATATGAAGAAAGCTGCTTAGCCATTCCACACTGGTACGATAAGTGCCACAAGAATCTTTTTTGTATCGACTCTAAACGACGATTGTGCACATCATAATAAGGATTCCAGACTACGCTACAGTACTCTAAACTTGATCTTACCAATGAGTTATATATAGCTATTTTACTTGAAGCGTTTCTGAAATCCCTACAATTCCGTATTATGAAACCTAATAATTTAAAACATTTGCTTGCTAATATATTAACGTGTTTGTGGAAACGAAGCTTATTATCTAAATGAATACCAAGATCTCTAATCTCGTCTACTTCTTTTATTAAATTATTATTTATTTTATAAGTATTAAAATAAGGCTGCTTTTTACGAGAAAAGTGTACAAAGTGGCACTTATCGGCATTTAGTATCATTTTGTTTACATCGCACCAGTGCGAAAATCTACCCAGATCCTCCTGAAGCAATAGACAGTCGTTGTCGTCCCCTATTATTTTTACAATTTTAAGATCATCTGCGTATAGGTAAATCTGTGAGTGGAGAAAACAAGAAGCCACATCGTTGATGAAAATATTGAAAAATAATGGTCCAAGATGCGATCCTTGTGGGACACCAGAGGATGCCATGAACGAACTAGACTCGAAACCGTTCACAACAACTTTTGAAGTTCGTCCGACAAGGTACGATGCACACCAACTTAGAAGATTACCTGTGATACCACAGTGCGAAAGCTTGATAATTAATGTTTTATGATCGACCTTGTCGAACGCTCTACTGAAGTCTGTGTAAATAACATCCACCGGCGTCCCACGATCCACATAGTCTACCACCTCCGAAACAAAACTCACCAGATTTGTTGCTGTTGATCTAGCTTTAATAAACCCATGTTGCTGAGGTATTAAAATGTGTCTTACATGCCAAGACAAAATTGGATAAATGAGAGCCTCAAAAACTTTGCCAAAAACTGTCAAAATCGATACTGGTCGGTAATTAAGCACAGCAGTCCTGTCTCCCGACTTGAAAATAGGCACAATTAGTGCTTCTTTCCATGCAGATGGGAAGATACCTGTCGAAAGTGACGCATTAAAGAGTATGGAAAGTGGTTTTTGTTCATGTTTATGTTTTATAGTGTTGCAATAAAAGTATTATCTATCTATCATTCTACCTTTCTATCTATCTATCTTAACCGTGACTGCATTTTTGTCATTCTTTGGTCGGCGCGCCCTTTACAACCAGATCGGTGGTTGTATGTCCTCACTGCTGGCACTAGGCCCAGCAGTGAGGACATACAAATTGAGCTGGTGATGATGATGTAGATGGTGATGAATGATGATGAAACTAGTGTTGTATGAAAGGTCATACATACCTCTGCATTGCCCCGAAACACCTTCCAACTTCAATCGGCTGCAAGCATTTTGAGCCTGAAACAAAACGACATAGGTTGGGGAAAAAGTTTCTTCACATTTTTTAAGAAAATTCAAAACATTTTTTAATATAGTTTATTTACATTTAACTAAAGTATGTAGGTGCCATTTTATTCGATAACTTTTTGCCATCTTGTAGGTAGGGACATGATCCCATTGCTATAGAAATTTTGGGGCTTTTGATCAAAATACCGCGACAAGTGGTTTTGATGTTAACCTGACACTGCCTAAAGAATTCTGAAGAGACCGAAACAGGTGGGGAAATGAAGGTGCAAGGTCAGGACTATACGGCGGATGCATTAACACCTCCCAGCCAAACTCTCTTAATTTTTGCTGAGTGGTTAAAGATGTGTGAGGTCTGCCGTTATTATGATGAAAAACCACACCCCTTTAGTTATTTAATTCCGACCGCTTTCTCTCAACTTCTTGCTTTAATCTCATCAGTTGTTCGCAGTAGAATTCAGAATCAATGGTCCTGCCTGGTGGTAACAGCTCATAATGAATAATGCCCTTGCAATGCCACCACACACACAGCAGCACCTTGTTGCGAGTTAACCCGGGTTTCGCCACAGTCTGTGAAGCCTGACCGACCTTTGACCACGACCTTTTTCGCACGTTCTTGTAGTCCGTGGTCCACTTTTTATCACGTCGTAATAAAGAATCACAAATCTTATTTTTCAATAAAAACACATGAATATGAAAATATTAAGACTTTTTTCTCATATTGTTTTCTAAATACACATTTAAACAAACAAGTCGTGGTCACAGAGAGACTTTCTGCAAACTGTTCGAAGCGTGTCAGGATAAAATTAAATTAAATCAATTCAAATCATTTATTGCATTCATGCTAGTATAAATGTGGTACAAAGAACATTTTGGAAACTTAAACATGAACCCTGCTAGGGTATTGCAATTTTCCTATTGACAATAGGTAAGTATTTTAACATATAATTTTAAAAAAAACACCTTATGTACGTTAGTGATTACTCAATAATTAATACTAGTGGTCGCCCAGTGGTCGAAATTCGACCGTAATTTTATTAAGGCTGCACGGATTGTATCCTAAGCAATGAAAAATTGAAAAAGATAGAATGTGAGTTTGGATTGGCATTGACAGATGTCGGCCGCATTAAAGACAAACAATACGTGTGTCAAACACATGGTAGTGTGTGTAGTGTTGTTTTTGTTGATCTAATGTATTTTTTATGCATAATTTAAAAAAAAAATATTAACATTCGGATAACATTCTCTATATAAACTACAAGTGTGCGAAATTTCATACTCCTCCGTCCGCGCAATTTTCGTAAAAACGGGTACAAAGTTTTTGCTTCACGTATTAATATATAGAATATACAATAAAATAAACACGTGGATCGCCATAGTAATAGTTACAATTGTTTTTTTATACATTTATTTTATTTTGAAGGGTTAACCCTATATGGTACTTATCTATTAAGTATTCACTGACTGAGTAATAACATTTTTTAATAAGGAATATTTTTAATTAATCTAAATCAATGTGTAAAATTAACGCGAGTAGATCCGTAAAAGTTCTTTTACTCACTTTCTCCGAGAATGACTCCGAAGGTGACAGCGAGCGCGCACAAAAACAATAACAGCTTCATGTTGTTCCGCCGACGACGTGTTATCGCGTTGTGTTGTTGCAATACCACAGATATTTATAATATGCTCCACTATCTGACAGATACTCGTAGCTGGCCAGATAGATAACGCATTGTTTATTGGTATCAGAGTTTAATTATAATTGTACTAGATCGTTCAATAAGTTCCGAGACTTACTTGGAGATTGTACGAGCCTACGTACATTATAATAACTAATTGCATACTGGCAATTTTACAATGACCACAATACGATTGCATACAGATCACTTTTACATACAATTGTAGAATTAATTACTTACAATAAATAAGTGTTTTTCTAGCATTTAATGGGTTGGTTTATTTAGCACTCTCCGGAGCAAGCTATCCTTAGCAAGCATTTGAGTGTGGGATCATTCCCCACAGAGATGGCGCATACTTATATTAAAAACTCTTTTGATTTTTAGAAATAACTGGACATCAAATGATGTTCAAAAAATTTTGAAAATCGAACAGTTTAAATATTGATTTACAGATATTTAAGTGGCGCTACTTTTTTAATTCCGAAAACAATGGAAAACAAAAAACGAGTTTCGTGTGTTGATGAAGGGTGAAAATCATTTAAAATGACCATTGTGACAAAATTAAACAAAAATTAAACCATAACCATGTGTGGTGCCGGGGATAAAGAATTGCACCACCCCATCTCTTCTCGTGGGTGTCGTAAAAGCCGACTATGGGACCATTCCAGAGGATGGGCAGCAGCATCTCTCTGAGGTTACTCTCAACCTACTGCGATCGCCAACCCGCCTGCCAAGCGTGGCAAATACCCCCCATTCCTTGGGGGAGGCCTTTGTCCAGCAGTGGACGTCTTTTGGCTGAGATGATGATGATGATGATGAAACCATAACAAAAATGAAACCCGTAAAAAAAAATAACAAAATTGAAATATTAGGGTCTTTTCACAAGTCGCATAAAACTGATTTATTTTTTCCAGCAACAATAAATTAATTTTTTTGTATTAATGAATAAAAAAATTACTTATAATAACAAAAAAATATTTAAACTTTCATGAACGCAAAAGGCTACATTCATTGGTAGCCGATTGGTCAAATCAATGTCAATGAAGGAGAACGAAACAATGTTTGAACAGATGACCACCAAAAACAAGAAATCCAACTTAATTAATTAAATGACGTATTTATTTTAAGATGTCAGTAAAAAAACATTAAATTGCAGTTTAAAATATGGAAACCTAAAAAATGGTGTCTATTTTCTTATTTGCAATTTTTTATGTATCCAATGACAGTCGTTCATCAATCCAATCCAACAACGTATAATTTGTCCAAATTGGTTCATCCACTTAGTAAATACGAGGGAACAAAGAAACGGATATAAAAACATACCTACATATGTATAAACATACATACAAACGCACATTCAAACAGACATATATACATAAAACATACACACATACATACAAAGACACATACGTACATACAAACATATATACGAACATAGGTACATAAAAATACAGATTAAACACATTCCTAACCATTATTTTGGACATCACCATAGTTGGGTAAAAAAAAACAGTCAATTGTGAATCAAAAAAAAAAATGGCTTTTGTTCATTTTTGTTACATTATTTTTGTTACGTGATAAAAAAAAACGTGACGAGTCATAACAAAAATGAACAAACTTACTACTTGGAATAGAATCGAAAATATTTTAAGCCAAACAAGAACGTCATGAGTAAAAGTTCTTTGCATTTCAATCAAGGTTCAAAAGAAAGTAACTATATGAATCGATTGAATGAATCGATATATAAGTATTTTCTTTCCTGTATAGTTTGGTAGACAACAAAAATGATGAATCAAAATTGTAATTTTCGCTCGGCGACACAAAACCACGCGGTCACTCACTTTTTCATGCGATGACAAAATGGCCGACATAATCGCTTCTGTCATCTGATTGGCTCCTTAGAGAGCGAGTGCTGCCATTTGATAAACAACAAAATAATAATATTAAATTAGATCATTAGAAAATTAATAACGAAAATGAACACAATAATGGACATTTATTTGAGAACAAATATTAATTAATAGAAATAAGGAAATAAAATAATTTAACCCGATATCAGTGACAAATAATATGTTTTAAACAAAAAATTACTATTTTTTTTAATACTGTTTTTTAGGGTTCCGTAGCCAAATGGCAAAAAACGGAACAGTTATGGATTTGTCATGTCTATCTGTCTGTTTGTCTGTCTGTCTGTCTGTCCGTCCGTATGTCACAACCACTTTTTTCCGAAACTATAAGAACTATATTGTTGAAACTTGGTAAGTAGATGTATTCTGTGAACCGCATTAAGATTTACACACAAAAATAGAAAAAAAACTGAAACTCATTTTTTTTTTCATCAAACCCATACCATACGTGTGGGGTATCTATGGATAGGCCTTCAAAAATTATATTGAGGTTTTTAATATCATTTTTTTCTAAACTGAATAGTTTACGTGAGAGACTCTTCCAAAGTGGTAAAATGTGTGCCCCCCCTCCCCTTGTGACTTCTAAAATAAGAGAATGATAAAACTAAAAAAAAAAATATATGATGTACATTACCATGCAAACTTCCACCGAAAATTGGTTTGAACGAGATCTAGTAAGTAGTTTTTTTTTAATACGTCATAAAGTACGGAACCTTTGTGCGCGAGTCCGACTCGCACTTGGCCGGTTTTAATTATTTTTTAGTATAAGTAGGTGATTATTGGGCATTCTACTTCACTTTTTCTTAATCGTTCGCTCACTCCGTTCGCTCACTGGAAAAAGCGAAGTAGAATGTCCAATAATCGCGCGATTGAAAAATCAACGCCACTCGTGTTTTGGACAATAATCGTTGAGAAAAATTAAAAATTAGTTTACTAAAAATGCTACTCACTGATTAGAATCAGGACGTTCACTTGACTTCACATTACGCATTAGGTAACACCAAAATATTATAATAAGAAATGTCTTTTACTTTAAGGTGCGTATCTGATGAGGTATGTGCTGTTGAACAAAAATCAATAGTCATTCAGAAATGAAACCTTCACAATGCAGATTACAGATTAACCAGATACAATAAATTATTTTATATGTTTAAAGGTACTTAAAACCATTGAGCTATACTTAAAACATATTAAAATAATTTTTATGTTATGTGGTAGATTGCTCAAGATTATTTCCAGCCAGATTGGTCGTACCATCGTCATAAGTCATAAGTTATTTTAGGTACCGGGAAATGAAATCTTCACATGGTTTTAAAATGATTTTTAAAACATGTGGCTGATTGCTCAAGACTCTTTCCAGCCAGTTTGGTCGTACCACGTATTAAGATTTTTTAAATATAGGTACCTGGAAACGAAATCTTCACATGGTTTTAAAATGATTTTTAAAACATGTGGCTGATTGCTCAAGACTCTTTCCAGCCAGTTTGGTCGTACCACGTATTAAGATTTTTTTAAATATAGGTACCTGGAAATGAAATCTTCACATGGTTTTAAAATGATTTTTAAAACATGTGGCTGATTGCTCAAGATTCTTTCCAGCCAGTTTGGTCGTACCATCGTATTAAGATTTTTTAAATATAGGTACCTGGAAACGAAATCTTCACATGGTTTTAAAATGATTTTTAAAACATGTGGCTGATTGCTCAAGACTCTTTCCAGCCAGTTTGGTCGTACCACGTATTAAGATTTTTTAAATATAGGTACCTGGAAACGAAATCTTCACAAGGTTTTAAAATGATTTTTAAAACATGTGGCTGATTGCTCAAGATTCTTTCCAGCCAGTTTGGTCGTACCATCGTATTAAGATTTTCTAAATATAGGTACCTGGAAACGAAATCTTCACATGGTTTTAAAATGATTTTTAAAACATGTGGCTGATTGCTCAAGACTCTTTCCAGCCAGTTTGGTCGTACCACGTATTAAGATTTTTTTAAATATAGGTACCTGGAAACGAAATCTTCACAAGGTTTTAAAATGATTTTTAAAACATGTGGCTGATTGCTCAAGATTCTTTCCAGCCAGTTTGGTCGTACCATCGTATTAAGATTTTCTAAATATAGGTACCTGGAAACGAAATCTTCACATGCTTTTAAAATGATTTTTAAAACATGTGGCTGATTGCTCAAGACTCTTTCCAGCCAGTTTGGTCGTACCACGTATTAAGATTTTTTAAATATAGGTACCTGGAAACGAAATCTTCACAAGGTTTTAAAATGATTTTTAAAACATGTGGCTGATTGCTCAAGATTCTTTCCAGCCAGTTTGGTCGTACCATCGTATTAAGATTTTCTAAATATAGGTACCTGGAAACGAAATCTTCACATGCTTTTAAAATGATTTTTAAAACATGTGGCTGATTGCTCAAGATTCTTTCCAGCCAGTTTGGTCGTACCACCGTATTAAGATTTTTTAAATATAGGTTCTAGGATCTACTTTACACATTTTCAAGGTCTTCATCTATTGGATGCAAAGGTTTTTAACAACATGGAATTACAGCACAACTTAAACTGGATGGGGCTCCTGGTCTCCCAGGACTGGATCCCCGAATAAGTTAGTACTATGAATAACATTTGTCAAAGTAGTACCTCGACCCATAGGAAAACACTTGTGTATTTTGATTAGAATCAGTTGCCAATTGTCTTTATCGACTTCGATCTACTCAACACATTTTCAAGGTTTTCATAATAGATAAACACTTGTGTTTTTTGATCTAAGTCAATGCAGACAACTGTGCAGGGAATTATTAGTTACCTTATTTATATCAATCCCACCAACAACGACGTATGCAATCACTACACACACACACACTCACACACGTTACCTACGAGTTCGACTACTTCCCATTTCAATGCTGACAAAAACAATTTTAATACGGGTTATTCCCAAACGCCTCCAATCTTTTGTTTGGAAAATATAAGAAGTTCAAACATTGATTCCTAGACTCCTCCAAAGACTATTATAAAAAATATTATTTAAATATTAGTATAGTAGCACGATAGCGCAGCGGCTAGCGCGTTCGGCTTGCGATCTTGTCCGCTAAGCAACTTTCGCAATGCTGAGTCGCTGGATGGGTGATCAAATTTAAAACATCTCGAGCTCCTCCGTGCTAAGGCGCGTTAAGCCGTTGGTCTCGGTTGTTGTCGTAAGATGATAGTCGCTAAAACCCATCAACCGCATTGGGCCAGCGTGGTGGGTTATGATGACCCATTATCCTCACGTGCTATTGTCCACGTGGGAGGTCTGTGCTCAGCAGTGGATCGTTTATAGGCTGATGTTGATGAAATATTAGTATAATTTTTTAGTTCTATTGTCCTCAGAGTAGCTAAAATTAGTATTTTCTGAAGTTGTCTGCGGAGTTTGAGATTAACCCGGTTACCATTTTTTTAATTACGGAGGAGAATGAAAATCGATTAACGAATTATTATATTCGTATTTTTTCTGTGGAGGACTTTGGGACAATTTCTTGGAGGAGAATGGGAATAACCCTTTAATATAAACAAAATTAAAAAGATAAAGCTAAGTTTATACTGTTTAATTGACAAACGCATTAAACATAAATTTTCATAATAACATAAACATCACGCCATATTCCCACAAGTGGGATAGACAGAGCAACAGGTAACAATTATGTCATGCTGAAGCCACGTTTAGCAACAAGTCATCAGATAGGATTTCCATAACAGTACCTTTTCATGGTTTAACTTATTAATGCAAATGTCTATTTTAATACGTACCCATTAAATATGGTTAGATTTATTTATTGTGGGAATAAGTCATCTTTTGTATTCATATACATAAACACAGAAGTTATAAAAATAGACTGCCTCACGGTAATCGAACCTGCGTCTCTCGATATCCGAGCGGTTAACTTTAAAGTTACCGAGACATTTGTCTAGTTTAGTACATCGAAAATAATTTTAGAGTGTGAGGAGCTCGATGGCGCAGTGGTGAACTCGATCAGCGATTGTGGTGGTTAAGCAACTCTCGTAAAGACCGATCATGAGATGGAATGTATTAATAAATTTCATGCTTAGTGAAAACAGTCCTAATGTTGCACATCCGGACAATCGCTGTCAGCGCTTTATCGAAAGGTTGCTGACCTTTTTTACACAGCAAATGTTAAAATATGTATGTTATACTTTACTTACGCTGCAACTTTTCACACTAATCGATAAACTATATAATTTGCTGAATATTAAAAAAACCAGAGGTTTTCAACATTGCTTCAATTTTGTAAATACTTCATTGCTACTAATAAAACCTACATATTTATTTATATTGCAATACTTGATTAAATACTTTTGCTTAAACGTAAACTCGTTAAAATATAACTCGTAAAATATAACTGGTAGTTAATGTAGTGGTTAGATACTTGACTATAACGCGAAAAAGGCTCAGTACAAGTTGAATGCTAGTAGCAGCATTTTGTTTGATGAATGCAAGCATTTATGTGTATATCGTATACGTAACTGATTGTAGTACAGAAGGTCAAACTATCGGCTAAACCTGTCTTACTTAGAATTGATGTGTTTTATAAGACCAATAAGTATTAAGTACCTATGTATTAAAGGTAAAAATAAAAAAAAAAGTATTTGGAATTAACAGTTTTTACATACGGTGTATGTAATCTTGAAATTAAAAACTAGCACTGATAGTTTAGTTGTATACAAACAAATGAAAAAAATAAATTAAAAATAAATTAAAAAAAAGTTGATCACTCCTGCCTAGTAAAATAGCTTGTTAAACACTTTTCTCCAATAAATACCCGAAAAATGGTAGTCGTCGTATCAGTGCTTCCTAAGTCAGATTGACCACTAGTAGACACGCCAAGCCCAGTAGTTCGACCACTAGTCAGTGCTTCAGTACTCCGACGTCGCTCGCCCCGAGAATCATCCAGAAGATATACACCGAAATAATGTTCGTAAGTTTTGAATATTATTATTATTTTTTTATTAATATGTTGTGTCATGCATGGTCAGTCATCTGATGGGTGGTCGACCATTACCATCTCGAGTACCTATATGCTTCGGAAGGTATATCAAGCGGGTGATCCCAGCTGCATCTGCAACCGTTATCACCACCAAACCGCACTGGGTCTGCGTGGTGGGCTGTGGTCCGTTCTCTCTATGTGTAGAGAAGTCATTATAGAAGGTCTGTAGAGGAGCATTGACCTAGATCAGCAAATGTTATTATTAAATCATCCTAGCATTTACTATCATGTTGGGTCATGTCGAGTCATGTCAAATGTTAATATCGAGTCTCTAATATTTATTGTTATTTCAGGTCTGAAACCAAGCAAATTAAACGCTCTGCCAAGAAAAGCTGTGTGTCAACCAATTTGTTTGACTCGGACAACGAAAGCATAAGGTAATTTGCGTTGACTACTTTTAAAACTAAGTATTAAAAATGTGTCAACATATTGTATGTTTTCTTATTTGTATATCGGCGATATTAATAAGTAAAGTAATGTATGTTTTTTAATTACATTTCTTATCTTTCTAGCACTAAGAAAAAATGCCTGTACTCGTCGTCGTCGGTGCCTAAGACCTCAACGACGATTGCGAAAAAACAAGAAGCGTCCAGCTCCGCTTCAAACTGGCTAAATGATTCGGAGTCAGATGACGAAGTTTTGCCGCCACCACGCGAGACAAACCAGGTCAACGACAGCGTACTAACGCGACGTGTACCAGGCGGGGTAACGCGTCGGACTGCGAAGCTCAGCGGTGAACTGGTGGCGGAGCTGCGTCTCTACAACGCTGAGGAGGTGCACAGTCTCACCGGCTTTGAAAGGTGTGAAAAGGCAATAGTTTGGGTTCGACTACAAGGCGAAGCCGAGTCTCCTGAATTATTGACTATAAAAAAATTTGTTAAATTAGCCAAATCAAAATTTACTGAAGAGGGGGTATTCTTTAGTGATAAAAACAAAAAATAGTTACAGTCAGCTGGGTCCATTATAATTAGTTACACTCTCTTCGGAAAATTTTGACTTAAATGGTTTTACTTTTATATTGTGTGTTAGGTTTTAGATCATTTTATATGTAATATTACATTTTACTTAAAAACGACTTTAACCTCTTGTAAATTTTTTAACACAGTGAAAAAATCATAATGGTTAAAACTATATTTTGTTCAACTTGCAACTTATCCGTTAAAAATAATTCTTTCTCTGCTCATTTAAAAAGTATTTTACACAAGAATAATAGTTCTGTCGTTGAGAGCGAAGGTATCGAAAAAGTTCATAGCGCTTTTCGCGGTCGCATAGCGTCGTACCGGATTCGATGCGAGGACGTCATCGGTGACGATGAAGAACGTATGCGTGTGTTTACTCCTGCTGAGTTTTTAACGCAATTACGCTCCCGCGTAAAACTTTTACTCTTAGCCCGAATTGAGGCTTATGCAAACCTTAAAGTAAATTTTGAATTGTTTTGTGAATTTTTTCTGCATAAGGATGATTCACTTTCAATTAAATCTTTTGCTACTGAAAACACTATCTTACATCAAAGTTATAATTTTGATGAAATGTACACAAACATTAGCCATAAAATTTGTAAAAAAGTTGAAGAATTTGAGGAAAAAGATAGTGGTTGGGCTTATTTACGAAGCTTGTATCTAGAAGTAAATATAAACAAATATAACCCGTTGAGAGCCTCGGGTTACTTACATTTACCTAGCGTCATAAAAAACAAACGTGCATGTATCAACATTAAAAATTCAGATGATTACTGCTTTTTGTGGTGTGTTATGGCAGCACTTTTTCCTGCAAAAAATAACGCACACCGAACGACAGCATATCCGCACTTTGAAAGTGTACTTAATGTCAAAAATATGACATTTCCAGTAGGGTTCGCGGATATAAGAATTTTTGAAAAGAATAATCCCGACATAAGTATTAATGTTTATGGCCTTAAAAATAACACTAAGGTTGTTGGACCTCTGTACAAATGTGAATTTCGAAAAGGACATCACGTCAACATGCTTTTTCTTGAAAATGGAAAACGCACACATTACTGTTTAATTAAAGATTTATCTAAATTACTTCGCAAGCAGTTAACTAAACATCATTCCAAAATATTTTTATGTGAGGATTGTATGATATTTTTTGACGACAATCTTAAACTCGAAGCTCACGTTTGCAGTGGTGTAGCAACAACGTTACCTAATCAGGGAACTCTAATACAATTTGAACATTATGAACGTATGCAAGACATGCCCTTCGTCTTATACGCAGACTTTGAATCTTTGTTAGAGCCAGTTGAATCAAATTCTGGAACAAGTTGCACAACGATTACGCAAAAGCATGTACCAGCTGCATTTGCTTACTATGTTGTATGCTCCTACGACAGCTCCCTTAATAAATATGTGTCTTATCGAGGACCTGACTGTGTGAAACATTTTTTTGATAACCTTCTATCTGATATTACTGTAATTTATAATATTTTACATTCATCGATCCCTATGTTCTTAACAGATGAAGATAGAACCAATTTTGTTCAAGCTAAAAATTGCTATCTTTGTAACAAAATATTATTTGACGACAAAGTAAAAGATCACTGCCATCTTACTGGGCGATATCGTGGTGCAGCTCATTCTTATTGTAATATTAAATATTGTTTGCCTAAGTTCGTTCCCATATTTTTTCATAATTTAGCTGGTTACGACAGTCATCTTTTCATACGACAGTTAGGAGAATTATCCGGTAGGATACAAGTGATTGCAAAAAATAAAGAAAATTACATATCGTTTACCAAATTTTTTCAAATCAATAACAAAGCTATCATGCCTGTTCGTTTTGTCGATTCTTTTAAATTTTTAGGCACAAGCCTAGAGAAGCTAGTTGCAAATTTAAATACAATTGATTTCAAACATCTGACATTTTTTTTTCCTTATCAGGAACATTTTAATTTACTTAGACGTAAAGGGGTTTATCCTTACGAATACGTCACTACTTGGAATTCTTATGATGAGGAAGAAATACCTCCTCTTAAATGTTTTTTTAGTAAATTGCATAATTGTAACATATCAAAAGCAGATTATGAACATGCAAAAAGAGTATGGCAAACCTTTGAATTACGGAGCCTTGGAGAATACACTGATTTATATCTTAAGTCAGATGTACTTTTACTAGCGGACGTCTTCGAAAGTTTTCGAAAAACTTGTAAGACGAATTATAAACTGGATCCTTCTTTTTACTTAACAGCACCTAGCCTGAGTTTTGACGCTATGCTATTAAAAACAGATGTTAAATTAGAATTAATAAATGACTTGGAAATATTAAGAATGATACAAAAAGGCATTCGCGGTGGTATATGTTTATGTTCTACAAGATATTCGAAAGCCAATAACAAGTATTTACAAACTTATGACCCCGCAAAAAGTGATAACTTCCTTGTTTATATTGATTGTAATAATCTTTATGGTTATGCTATGTGCGCTTATTTACCTCATTCAAATTTTAAGTTATTAAGTGAACTAGAAATTTCAAATATAGATTTTCAAAATATGCCTATTGACGGGGACATTGGTTATATACTCGAAGTAGACTTAGAATACCCTAATCATTTGCATAATTATCATAACGATTTTCCATTCTGTGCTCAAAAATTTGCTCCTCCAGGATCTAAAACTTCGAAATTGATACCAAATTTATACGATAAGTTTTTTTATGTCATTCATTTTTCCTACCTGAAAACATGCCTAAAACATGGTTTATTATTAAAAAAAATACACAGAGTAATTCAATTCAATCAGAGTCCATACCTAAAACAGTATATTGATATGAACACTGAGTTACGGAAAAAGGCAAAATCTATATTTGAACAGGATTTCTTCAAACTTTTAAACAATAGTATATTTGGTAAGACATTAGAAGATACTGAGAAAAGGGTTAGCGTGAAGTTGGTTAATAAGTGGAATGATGAAAAAAATATAACAAAGAAAAGTTTCGGTGCTGAGCAACTAATAGCTCGACCAAATTTCCATAGTGCTACAATTTTTACAGAAAATTTTATAGCTGTTCAAATGAAACCTGAGACAGTTACTTTAGACAAACCCATATACATTGGCTTTTCTGTATTAGAAATATCCAAAAGTCACATGTTTGATTTTCATTACTCTATTATGAAACCTTTTTATGGGGAAAAATTAAAGCTTTGTTATACGGATACTGACAGTTTTCTTTATTCAATAGAAAGCAAAGATTTTTATACAGATTTAAAGTTGAATTTCCTTAGATATTTCGATACTAGTAATTATCCATTAAATAACTGTTTCGGTATACCAAGTCTTAACAAAAAAGTCCCGGGTCTCTTCAAAGATGAACTAGGTGGAAATTTGATTTCTGAGTTTGTTGGTTTAAGATCAAAATTATACTGTATAAAAACAGTACAAGAGGAATTAAAAAAGGCTAAAGGTATACAGAAACAGGTTTTAAAAAATGTGCATTTCGAAGATTACTATAATGTATTAGACAAAAATACTTTTTTAAGAAAGAAAAACATTATTTTTAAATCTTTAAAGCATGAAATATTTACCCAAGAACAGAACAAGATAGCTTTGTCAGGTAATGACGACAAACGCGTAATATTAAAAAATAAAATATCTACTATGTCTTGGGGTCACTGGGATTATATATTTTAACAACGATTGTTTTCACTGTGTTTTTAAATCTTATTATACTTAGAGCTTGAGAAATAAAAAAAATGTATTATTATTTATTATCATTACTAAGATTCATTGTTTGAATTAAAAATAATATGAACTTGTTATAAAGTATTGTAACCCGTATTTCAATATACTTAAGTACTTAGATATAATCAATATTTTGATTAAAAAATGATAATTAATTATGTAGTTGCTTTTGCTCAGATTCATTGTTTGAATAGGAAATGTAACTAATATTATGAAATGTAATGTAAATTTACTGTACCTACCCAGCTGTTTTAATATACCTAATAAAATATAAAAGTAACAAACTAACTTGCATTTTTATTTAATTTAGTATATACATTATTATAATAAAACATTGACGGTAAATAAGTAAGAAAATTCTAACGCAAACAAGTTTGAACAAGTTAGTTTCAGAGTAGGTTGTGTAATACAACTCTTCTGACTATAAGGTAATATGAAACCTATTTAATACAAATCAGGTCACGTTATTGCTAAGTTAATCATTTTTTATTAATATCAATAATGTTTTTTTATTTTGCTAAATTGCAAATTACATGTTGTTGCAAAATCTTATAATTTTCGAGTAAGCAACCTACATTGTACCTACATACAAGTGTTGCTGTGTCATCATATACCTACATTAATATAAATGGGTTTCAAATTAGTTTTAATTTCAATTATCAAAGTGTAGGCGTCAGTAGTCCAGCTAGATAATATCAACATGGTAAGTAGTTTAGATAGTTTTATACGATTATAAAATAATTTTATTCTTACTGTGATTGTGTCGCTATTTGGTGAAAAGTGGACTATGTTAGTCTCTGACTAACCCTTCGAGGATAATTGTTGTGGTTATATGTATGTAATTAATTATTTTATTTTATTTCATTTTTTAGAATACTCAAGAGAAATCGTTGTCGTTCAGCATCAACAAGGAGGTCGTGCAATCGACATCTCCGACTTTTGAACAGAACGCTCAAGATATGCTCGAGGGATTTACAGAGGAGTATCCGAATTGGAGAGCAGATGAATTGCGATGCGATTCCCCGCTGTATAACAAGGTGATGAGAAATATCACAAAGAAGAGACCTCAAAAAAGAAGTTATCTGAAGCAACATCATTCTTACGTGATGAAAAGTTCGCTGATTCAAGGTCGTCGATTAATAAAGATTGAAGTGTTAGACTTGGAAAAAAATCATACTGATCCATTATTATGTGCGCAGTATGTGGTAACAGAGCATATTGACCCCATAATGGATCAAACAGAGGCTATCATTAGCAATATATCAAAAAAAGTTTGTGGATATAGTTATAGTTTTTAAGAAATTTTCAAATAAATATAATTTAATTGAATACTAAGATCGTTTCATTCAACCCTTTTTCCTTTAGTAAATAAAACAAAAAAATACTTAGACACATTTTATTGAGGAAAATACTGTATTACAATTATAAATCAAGTAACATTTAAAGTGTACCACTTTTTTAGACACAGAACATTTTTTAAAGCACACATTTTTTTATGATATTCACAATTAAATTTATTTACATCTACATGGTAATCACTATATAATTTTAAAAAGTTAGGACAACCTTTTTCTTCTAACTCCATTATTTCGCAATCTTGACATAGCTCGCGAACCCACATTCCTTTTTCCAATCCCTTTACTAATACCTTCTTACTGCTTAAATAAGGAACTATTATTCGTCTAAATTCGCGGTAATCAATGAATCCCTCGCTCCATTTGAGCCCGCGATTCCTTTCTAACCAACGGACTTGCTTCTTTTCTTCATCTGTTAGATTTTTAAAAGCATATGGTGGCTTAATTAAGAACGTCTGCGTATGATTTTTAGTTGCTATTGATAACTCTTTTACAATAAAATTATTTTTCAAATCCTTAAATCCTTGCATATCCACTATAATAGTTTCGTTATTCATGATAGCTTTTTCACAATGCTACTCAGCGGTTTGTATTCAAATATGCAATCGTTCAGTATAAGACAATATGCGGCGGTCTGATCAGGTATCTCTTGATCTGTTTCGATTTCTACTCTTACATCGATTGATCCCTTTAACATTTCTTGTTGGCGAGAACAGTCAATAACAAATAAAGGAGCAATATCTTTAAAATCTTTTAAACTCAACAACGGTTCTGATCGACGTCCGTGATAATACTGTTGAAACCTTGCGTACTGTTCGTATATTAATAGAAACTTGTTGTCAGAGAAATTGATGTTAAGTCCTTCGTAGGGGTAATATGATGAATTTAAAAACACTCTTACGTCACGAACATTGCAATGGTCGAACTCCGCCATTGACATTCCAGCATTATGTTTTCGGTTTGTTTGTAAGGCAATAATAACAAATCGAGGTTTCTCTGTTTGCGATGAAGTTTTAATAGACCAAGTATGCTTACGTGTTTTGGGTAGTAACGGATATTCATACAAGTCCCAATTACGAAAGGCCAGTGTGATGGCCCGATCTTTTTCTAAATGTTTTAATAAATTAATTCTCTCTCGATCTGACACTTTAATATGCGGAACACGCCAAACGATTTTATCTATAGCTATATTTTCCACAATTTGTTCTTTGCTCAATTTTAATGCATTGACATTTGTGTTGCTTCTCAACAGTACTAACTCATGTTTACAGTTTATTAAAACTTTTTCATAATCTTCTGCAAATCCCAATATTTTATTTAATGGTATTGAGACAGAAAAAACTCCGCTTGTAACATTGGTTATTCCTGCAGGAGACCAACCCCAAACTTTTGCACTTTTGGATTCATTTTCATTCAGCGACAAATAAGACTTCATTGTCGTCGTGATACCTGCATTTTTTATTTTATCTATTTCTATTCCATTTAACTCATATCGAATATCTTGAAATAGAAATAACATTGGATTGTTTACAAAATGCATACTTGTTACCTTTTCTTTAGTGGTACTGTTATATACATCAGCTTTACCTTCAATATACAAAGTGCTGCGTGACGGCAACACATACAAATCTTGCTGATTGATTGGTATTCTTATTTCATCATTATTGTTGAAACTTGTTACATAAGGCTTATACGAATGATATTCAAAACTCTCGATACTGTTGTCGTATGATGTCGGCTGAGATATATTTAATATATTCATTTTAACAAGCCTACTAGCTTTAGGAAATCTTTATTATTTTTAGTAAGTTTCTTTTTTAATAAAAGCGGTGTTCTTTTATTAAATGCACCTTTGGAACTGACTTGAACACCTGATGGGGTAGGGTTTTTATTGAAATTTATCATTTTTTTCTAAAGTGCAAGTATAGTTGTACTTCTTCACCTCGTAAATTGATTTGCTTATTATGACCGTCTAGTAATCTAATATTAATCGCACTGATTGAATTTTGGTTGACTGGAAAATATATTAAGTTTTTGGGTATCTCAATAACTCGATAGCCTGGTGGCACGTTAGGTACAAATTCGTAAATTATATGGCTTGCTTTTCCATTCACGAATGATCCTCCAACTACGTCACATTCGATGCGCACGATAGTTGTAGATAAAATGCTGACTGGATACCGAGATTCGCAACTTATATTAGCCTTTATTGTTTCCCTAGCAAAACCTAAAATTTTACCGATGGAATTACTTTTCTCAAAGTGAACATCTTCTGAACAGAATATTTTGGTTTTGAGTGTATTATTATTACAACTCAATTTTAATGCAGTATTCTTGACATTGCCTTTTAAAAAATCACAAATGTCTTGAAGTTCATATGATCCTTCTGGAATTTCAATGACCTCATTATTACCATAGTAAAACTTATTATTTCTTTCGTCTATATTAGGAATAGAATTAAATGTAGAAAAGTACAGAAGTCCACACTCATATTCTCCACGTAATTCTAAAGTAGGTGAGTAGTTTGTTACGAGGGAGGCTCCCTGCCCAGTTATGGATACAGTGAAAGACATAATTATACTGTCAAGTTATTTTAATTTTAACCTTTATATAAATGATTTTTCCAATACTTACTTAAAAATAATAAACAAAGATGACCGCAGTTCGTAGTGCCAAAAGTTTGATACTGTTTGTAATTATAATTTATGTGTATATCTTTCAAATACTTTATTAATTCTAACGGAGGTTTTAAGTTACCAAAACTGTTAAAATATTCACAGTATTCATTTTGCTTGACATAGGCTACCCAGTGAGTTCCCGGATTTCTCAAGTTATCTAAATTTAGAATAGCACATTCAATTTTTCTTGGTTTTGATGGTAACGTATCTCGCATAAAAACGCCACGAAAATATGGAATATGAACTGAGTGCTTTAATATATCTAGATTAGTAAGTGCTCGTTTGGGTAACCGTTTAATTAGTTTTTTGGAGGTTGTAAGTACAAGCCCGCTCCTTTTTTGTGAGACTTCAAATACAATCCTTTCCCAAGTGCAACGGCTTCCATCATCTTGTTATGACGTTCAGATTCTTGAAGATTTTTTTGAGCAACCTTGTAATCGTTAACAGCCTTTGTTATACCTGCAGCACCTCCAGCGAGTGAACCAAGAGCTGATAAACCAGCAAAGATTGGTATGAGGGGTAACAACCCACCAGTTTTCGGAACAGGAATGCAGCGTGGGAAGCGTATTCCTTTTATATTAGAAAACACTTTTTTTGCAGCTGCATGCGCATATTTTATAGTCGTGCGGTTGTCATTACATTTTAATTTTTTCATTTGCTTTTGAATTTTTTTAACACCTTTCATGAATGACCGTACTCCTGCTCCGGCTTTAAGCTTTGTTTTCATTGCATTTTTTACTATCCATGATGCAATCTTTTCTCCTTTCCCAGCATCTTTCGATTTCAATCTTTTCTTTGCCATATTTAAAAGTTCTAAATCGGCGTTATGTCTAACGTTCCAATCTTTATTATTGTAAGCGATATCGTGGTACATGCAAGCTTCATCCAATTTATTTATACCTCGTTCGCCCCTGAGTAATCTTCTCTTAAGTTTTGTGCCTGGACCACAAAATTGATATCCAGGTAAATGTAACTCAAACGGAATGTTATTTATTAAGTTGTTAATAATACCACTTCCTTCCGTCATCGATGATTATAAAGTGAGCGTATAAATAATAATGCTTAGTTTATATTAAAACACCAATGAATTTTTATCAACCCAACTGTTTTCACCATCACTGAGACCTAACCATTTGACAAAGAGTTTGTTTCCTTTTCTTTTTAAAACCTTTTCGATAAGATAAATATCTGGAAATTTGGTTCTCTGTAATTCATGCTCGTAAAAAGATCCTAAAATTCTCTGTTTATGTTTGTCTTCCAAGTGATAAGTAACTGGGTTTGTATGATTGACTTTAATAACATAAAATATTTCTGTTGACCAGTTTGGAGTATAACCTTTGTAGAAATCCCCTTTGTATTTATTTATCCGGACTTGATCCCCAAGATGGAACTTAAATTTTTGATGTTTTCTGGTAATTTGTGATTTAATAATGTTAGACCTAACAATCAACTGGTTTTCTTTGCTAACATCAATAGGCCTAAGTTTTGTTACACGGTGAATAGTATTATTGTAGCATAGTACAACGTCTTCCAAATTTTTTTGTATCCATTGATATTTACCGCAGATGCTAAATAATTTGTAAAGATGACTTTTTAGAGTTCTTATTACTCTTTCAACAATTGCAGCTTTTTTTACAGAGTAAGTGGAGTAATGATTTATGTTATATTTTATCGTCAATTGTTTAAAATTTTCATTGTAAAATTCTTTGCCTAAATCTGTTTGTAAATTTTTGGGCTTTCGAGATGAAGTGGTTAATATATTTTGCATTGCATTTGTAACGCAACTTTTATTCTTTGACTTCAAAGGATTAACCCACACATATTTTGATAAAGTATCAATTACGACTAAAACATATTTATATCCTTTATTAAACTGTGAGTACTTTTGAAAATCCATAAGGTCTGCTTGCCATAAATCATCTATTCTTTTTATAATTGTACTTCGACGTGGAAAATTTCTTCTCGCCGCTCTGTGAAGTTCGTCTACAATTTCTTTCTTACTCATTTTTGTTTGGCTTGAATCATACGGTCTATTTCTATTTTTGAGTAAAACATAGAAGATAAACGGTCTGTTCTCGCTGATTCCAAGTTCTTTAAATAAATTAATACACGACTATTTACTTGGCTTATTTCGTTTCTCAGCTCTTGAACTGTTTTATCCAAATATGCTTTATTTACAGCTTCATCGTCCTTGTCTGGAGACGACAAGCCTTTTAGTTTGGATGATTTTAAATCGTATTCTCCCGTTTCAGACTTCTGTAACGTATCGTTATAGATATCAATATGTTCAGATAATCGTAAACGTTTATGAACGTGATGACCGAATTTATCTATATTCATTGCGGTCCCGATGCTTTGTTTACTGTAAGTATACTGCACAAATTTCCCGATGCTATTTGTTTTTATTCTTTGTTTATGATACCGGCTTCGTGAAGTTCCTCGATGATTGCAATAATTTCATTATCTAACCCAGTGTTACCAGCATCTCGTGATGCGAACAGTAATTGCAGTCGTTTTACTAACTCGTTAGGATCATCCCAGTAAACTAAATCTGTATTTCTTTTTACTTTTTTTACAAGTTCAATACCTTTTCCTCGAGGAATACTCACTGTACTAGTGGTTGGTTTTCTAGAGATTTTGAATAATGGCTTTATAATATTCATGTATTTAAATCCCTTGTTGCTATTTATTGGTTTAGATGGATCATAATTACGTCTGTGTGCATTAGTATCGATAAGTAGTAGTTTATAGTTTTCAAGGTCGTTATCTGTGATATCATCTAGATTTGGTTTCTTTTTATACAATAGTTCTTTTAAACCGAGAGTTTTTCTCAAATTATGATTTCCAATTATTAGAGTGGTGCCGTCATCATAAACGCGACTTTTTCCAAGCATAAGTTTTCCTTGTTCATTTCTTATTCCAAAAGGTATAGCACTAAATACTTCAGATGATGTAGACCATGATAAAGATTGACTTTTAACGTTTGGCGATGATTGTAGCGATTTGAACGAACCTTCACTCACATCATGGTCTTGAGTAGGTGATACAGTAAGGGTTTTGTCGGTTGTTCGGAATTGTTCATGATTTTCTTCCTCATCTTCGCTACTTAGTTCGTTAAATTCTTCAATAGACGAATACGACGCTTCGCTTTCATTATTCTTTATTTTTTTAAATACGGGGTTATAAACAGTCTCTTTGTCATGGTGCTTTTCATCATTTTTATTTGCTATCATATTAAGAGGGTCAACTATGGGTTTAAATATTGTTTCTAACGTATTATTTCTTGTATTTTTTGCATCCTTTATCATGTCAAACTTTCTTTTAACAGCTGATGCTGATTTAATGATTTGTCTCTTTAGATCTCTTTCCATTTTATTGGGTTTCCTTTCACCTCCAAATCTCATGTGGAAATGATTTATAAATATTATAACATCCGTATATGTAATTATTAATCTACGACTATAAATGTATCAAACGTCATTCTATAGCATCCTTTATTTCGCTCACAATCCTTATTTATGACAATATAATTGTATGGTGTTTTCCAAACAGTTGAACACATTTCACGGAATTGAAGCCATGACATATCAGACCCTACATGCTCATCATAAACATGTTTTAAATTTACGTCGTCTTGTTTAAACAATATAATCATGTTAGAATTGTCTCTTACGAGTTGTTTAGGTATTTTGGTGTAAGTTTGATTGATATAAAAACAATCAATATTCCTATGACGCCCCATAGCAAAATAGTTACGGATGTTGTTTTGATTTTCACAAGCAACATCATCGAAAATAATAATGGAATCCGGTGACGCTTCGTGAGGGTTCAATATTTCGCTATTATGATTATATTTGTGAAATGATGTACCTGGAACCAATTCTAAAACTTTTTCGAGATAAATGTATTTAGGTTGATACAAAGATTTTGAATACACGTACAGGTTTCGAAATCGTGGACCATCTTTATGTAATAATAAACTTATTACTATGTTGGTTTTCCCGCAATTAGATGGACCGCAAACAATACAACGAATTGTATTTGGCAATAACTTTCCATGTCGACTTGCCCCTGTCAATGAAGTTGGACAAATACATTCCAATTTTAACGATTCTTTTTGTTTTAAGAATTTCATTATATTTTATGATTAAAAATTAAATTTGACTGCAGTGTTAAAAGGATTTTTCAGAAATGACTACATAAAATGGTTGCTACGCTTAAATAACGGAAAAGCTAATAATCCATATCGATTATTGGGCGTTCTAATTCACTTTTTCGAGAGAGCGAACGAAGTGAGCGAACGATTAAGAAAAAGTGAAGTAGAATGCCCAATAATCACCTACTAGTATATTTATTTAGATGTACTTTGTAACGCTAGTCATGAAGAGCACACATTATTTTGTTGTAGCTGCTGGCTCTGGGGTCCCGGGTGGTTTCTACTAATTTTATAGAAATATCTTTAAAGAGTTTGTGAGCACCCGGGCCCCATGGACCCAAAGTCTCTACCCCAAACGGCTCAAATATATACTACTCAAAAGAAAATAGGGGCCACTAAGTATTTTGATTGCTACGTGAAAAATATAGTAAACAGTAATGTATATTTATTAAAATAACATGTAACAAAGCTTTTGTTTTAACTTATGCTAATAACCATTTAATTGTGTAGTCAATTGTTTCACTTATTTCAATTAACATGAAATTAGTCCATTGTCAACAGCAAAAACTAAACAGAAACTCTTTGCAAAACAAAACAAAAACTGACACAAGCTGTTTTTTTTTAATGGTTTAGTAACGGGTGTGTCCTCCTCTCCTGTTTTCACACTCTTGGAGCCTTGAATGCATACTCTCGATTAAGTTTCTGATGTTTTCATCAGGTATCTCTTCCCACGCACGTATCAGAGCATCCATAAGCTGTTGCTGGTTGTGAACTGTTGCTCTTGCTCATGCTCCCTAACCCTTCGTTTTAATTGGTCCCACATATGCTCTATTGGATTTAAATCCGGACTATACGCTGGCCATGGTAGGACACGAATATGGGAGTCATCCAGTACAGTCTGAGTGGCCCGAGATGTGTGTGGGCGGGCATTGTCATGCATTAACCAGAACCCTGGCCCCACTCTCTGTGAGAATGGAATCACATGAGACCTGATGACTTCATCGATGTACCGTTGTGCAGTTACTGTGCCATGATTTAAGAAAACCAGCTCAGTTTTGCATTGTAAGCTAATCCCAGCCCAAACCATCACACTAGGACCTCCAAAGCGGTCAATTTCCTTGATGCAGACATCGGAAAATCTCTCACCCTGTCGTCTCCATACTCTAATCCACCGATCATCACTACAAAGCTTTACTTTACACTCATCTGTGAAGAGCACCATACCATTGATTCATGCTCCAATCTGAATGTTCGCGGCAAAAACTTAAACGATTTCCACGTTGAACCCTAGATAAAGGAATTCGTACTACTCGGCGTCTGGACCTTTGCTGGTCTTCATGCAGTCGATTATGTATCGTTTGGTCACTAACACGAGTCCCCGTTGTCAACCGTAGGCGATTTTGTAACTTACGTGCCGTCACAGAGCGCTCTCGACGGGCACTCAATCGGATGTAGCGATCCTCTTGTGCCATAGTCACTCGCACCCTGCCCGATCCAGGCCTTCTTGCAACACTGCCAGTCTCTTGGAACCGATCCCACACATTTTGGATGGCTCGGCGAGAGAAACCCAACGAAAAAGCTACAGACCGCTGTGAATGACCTTCAGCAATCAATGTAACGGCTCTGGTGGCAGTAATGGTATCCATATGCCTTCGTTGACGTGGCATTATTAACAAAAGATGGACAGAAATAGTTTTTTAACAGAATAAAATTGTGATTCCATCTGAAAGGAATTTGACCTGAAACTCGTTTTTTTTTATTTGCTTCAATTTCTGGCCAGCTGTCAGACTTAAACACCAGCATTAAAGAGGTTGGATACTGAAGGAGGCCGGACATCATTAATTAGTCACTTATTAATTAGTTTACATCTAAAAATTTACTCAAAAACAGAAATATGTAAGTGGCCCTTATTTTCTTTTGAGTAGTATATATGAATGTGAACAAACAATAAAAGTGTAGTTAGTTAAACATAAAAATGGCAACTATATTGTCTCCGTAACTCATATTCTAGACAATAGTTACTCTTGCTTGTTGTGAAATTATTGTAAAATTTAAAAACAGACAGTGCAAAAAATGTCAAGAAATTATTTGAAATAAGTAAAGAGGATTTTTCGGACGACTTCTCGCATTCAACCAGAGACGCGCCATTTCAGTGAAAACTCCCTCGAACCGCGTCCAAGATGGCCGCCGCCCACCTGTTGGCGCGAACGCCCATTGGCGGCGGTAGGACCGCCCGCCCGCCCTCCAGGTGCTTATACCTACGCCGTTTATCGACTGACGACTGACGACTGTACATTTTTATGTATCGTTATGGCACCAGTCTTCGACACTTTCAGCCCAGTGCTCGACACAGTTTTTGTTACCGTCAAACACACCAAAATTAATTATAATGTTTATTGTGCCAATAAATTATGTACTAACTTATGTTTTTAAGTTAAATATTGTTATGAAACCACTTTTACGGATCTCCCGCGTTTATTATATACATTACTTTTAATTAATGTTTATCAGGATAACGTCAGGACGTTACGAACCCTTAGCAGTAATAATATTTAACTTAAAAACCTATAAAAACACAAATGCTGAAAAAATTTCCACGTGCAGGTTTTGAACCTGCACCCTTCTGACATTCGTGAGTAGTTGTTGACATTGAATGGGCGCCTTTGGCTTTCAAAGTAAAAAGTGTTGAATAATTTCGGCGGGCTGGTTAGAACCACGATAGCTCAATTGGAAGAGCACCTGACCCGGAATGTTAGAAGGGTGCAGGTTCAAACCCTGCTCGTGGAAATTTTTTCAGCATTTGTGTTTTTATAATTTGTTCGCAACAAAATTTGCGTTAAAAATTATTTGAACATTTAAAAACCTATGTTAGTACATAATTAATTGGCACAATAAATATTATAATTAATTTTGGTGTGTTCACAGGGAGACTATTATAAGTTTAATGATATATAGACAGAGGATTATAATTAATTTGGGTGTGTTCACGTGGTCACAGGGAGACTCCCTGTGACCTGGGTATCTGATAGGGTATAAATCAGAGTTTTAGATACTCATCTGCTTATAACGTACACCACAAATGTAACCCTGGCCATCCCAATCCTATCCAAACTACACGGAGAATCTAGTAGAGTGAGGGAGCACGCTGCGTGATGCTATTCCCTCTAGAAACTTTCTGACGTTGTGTTGATCGTGATCAAGCAGTGTGGCTTGAGGAACTCTTTATGTTTCTCGCCGTCGCCAAAAAAGAACAAAGATTTTCTTTGAGATTTTACGATATGACAGCTAGGAAGCAGGTGGCCCGTGTATTCAATTGTTGCTATGGACAAACATCAGTTGCTGAGCCCTGCTTTAATTATTATAGGTTCTATCGAACACTGGTATTCTATTTTTTTGTAAATGTCGTTACTTCTATTAAAGCTGTGGAGTTTCTTGCGCCAATTATTTCCACAGCTAATAAATACGTCCGACTTCTTGGTGGGAAAGTGAAGAGTCAAGTCTGCGGTTTTTATGTTATGTCTGAAATAATGGTGGATTATTAACCGTTAAGTGTTCGTGAGTGTGCATGAGTGTTGGCAAATGAAACAAAACAGTGCAACGTTACTTTTCAAATTCTCTTAAGTAGTCTGCCCGAGGACTTAGTAATCCCCACATCTTTACTGAGATACTTGAGAGGTTGGGGATATATCATTTCTCACTTCTCATTTCTATTATCATTCATCATCATCATATATCATCATACAGGAAAGAAATATTGTTTATTTAAAACGTAAAACAAAGAACTTCTACACAAAGAAAAAGAAAGAAAAACCTAGAACAATGATTTGGGATTTATATTGAATTTAATTTATATGAAGTCAGAAAAATATTCGTGTTGTGTTGTAATAAATTGTGATATTGTCTAAAAAAATGTTTGATGATGAGAATATTGAATTTAGGTAAGTAGTTAAAGTTTCATTAAAATATCACATTTACCTGCAAACAAATACAGTTGTAGAGTTTTCTACTTCGTGTTTATACAAGTACTTACCTACTTACTATGATAAACACGCTATGTTTCAATATCCACCCCAAACAAACCGCCACAGTAGCGACAGTCCTGATAAACGAGATATGGAGAAGGGCTGAGGCTGGCTCAATCTAGTAGAGTGGTACTTAGTTATGACGACTATTACTTACGCAACTTAACTCGACAAGCTGGGGCGGGGGTACACTTTGCGAGCATTCGTTTTAATAAAATGGAAAATATTAAAGCGTTACAAGTAGGTAGGTACTCAAGTTAAGAAAAAAAAATGAAAAAAAAAATTGGGGACTCGTTTCTTTATCGCACCTCCAAATTTCTTTTGATAGGGTTTTCTGACTGCTACAGGTCGTATTTAGCTTCGCCAGACCTTTTCGAGGAGCTCGATGGCGCAGCGGCTAGCGCGTTCGGCTTGCGATCTTGCCCGCTAAGCAACTTTCGCAATGCCGGGTCGCCTGGTGACCAATTAAAAACATCTCGAGCTCCTCCGTGCTTCGGAAGGCACGTTAAGCCGTTGGTCCCGGTTGTTGTCGTAAGATGGCAGTCGTTAAAACCCAGCAATCCGCATTGGGCCAGCGTGGTGGGTTATGGCCCAATACCCCCACGTGCTACTGATCATGTGGGAGGCCTGTGCCCAGCAGTGGGACGTTTATAGGCTGATGATGATGATAATGAGACCTTTTTGGAGCGGCGAGAAACTTAAAGGGTTCCTTAAATACGAAGCACCGTCAGAGGTTTTCTAGAGGATCGGCATCAAGCACTAGTGCGTGTCCCCGTGCCTACTAGATTCTCCGAGGGGTTCGTATCGGATTGGGCGCACCTGCAAAAGTTGGAATAGTCTGCCAGCACACCTTTTTTCTCCTTCCTATGACATGGGGTCTTTCAAACGAGGGTTGAAGAGGCACCTTGTGGGCCAGCAGAGTGTGGGTGACTGATGCTGCGTTGTTTTCACGCTGCACCAGTTGTCATTGCGCCTGGACTCCGATTCCACTTAACATCAGGTGGAATGGAGTAATTTGTTGTGCTAATTATTAATAAAAAAGTAAAAATAATATGATATAATAATAATTAACCGGTCGTTGTGGAGATCCTTGGGGTAGGCCTTTGTCCAGCAGTGGACGTCTTTTGGCTGAGATGATGATGAGGCCAAAAATTTAACTATCACCTCGAGCTCCTCCGTGTATCGGAAGGCACTTAAAGCCGTTTGTCAGTAAATGTTCAAATAATTTTTAACGCAAATTTTGTTGCGAACAAATTACAAAAACAAATGTTGAAAAAATTTCCACGAGCAGGATTTGAACCTGCACCCTTCTGACATTCCGGGTCAGGTGCTCTTCCAATTGAGCTGTCGTGGTTCTAACCAGCCCGCCGAAATTATTCAACACTTTTTACTTTAAAAGCCAAAGGCGCCCATTCAATGTCAACAACTACCGTCACTAACATCCGATCATAATATTTTTACAAATATTAAAGATCAGTTAAGAACTAGGCAAGCTATTTATAAATGTTGAATGTTCTGTTTGTCAGCTTTAAAATGACTTTAAAACGCAATGAAATGAGAGTTGTTTAATGGTATATACCAAAACTAGCCGTCTGCCGCCATTTTGTACAAATAATTAATCGACAAAGGGTATCGACGCAGCCCCGCTACTACATCCCGGCTGTAAACATTCTCCCCTCCTTCATCAGCGCTCGTAAATCATCCACAGACAGACACTTTGCTGGTCTATAATACTATATTCTCTCTGCTACGACGCGAGTGGTGAAGAATTAAATTTTTTGTGTTTAGCAAAAGACATGAATTCAAGTTACAAAAATATTTTTTGCAGGATACAGAAGGATACAGAATCCAATAACAAATGTTTTTCAGCCAGTATTAAGGCAATGATATAATTCCTAACAATTTAATATATATATTTAATATACTCACATTCCAGATTCATACTCACCTGTGTCAAAGAAAATTATTTTTTGTTCAGTATTACAATTTAAATTTCTATAATAAAGAAGTTTTGTTTTTATGCAAAAACTTTGTGCCATAATACAAATATTGATTTTTATTATTTTTTTATAGATATTATAATTCCGCTAAAAGACTGGCAACACCAAACAACATTGACAACATAAATTATTTCACATTTGTGAAAGTATCTATCGAATCTGTTGCGGGCTTCAATAACGTCCATTATAGCCTTATCTATATCTTATTTTATCTTATCTACAGCTTCATGATTATAGCATATCTTTGACATTATTTCCATATTTTTTTTAACTTTTTATTTTTAAGTGTTAATTGCTACACTTAAGCTGAATTAAATATTTATGTAGAATACAGTGAAAAAATTAAACGTCCACCCGACCCAGCCAGGAATCGAACCTGGGTCTTCCGCAATCTATCCAAAGGTGATTGCACTAATGTCGCTCTAAAGCATTTCAAAAATCAAAAAGCAGTGACAAAATTCAGCGCTTACGTCAGCCTTCCCGGTAGCATAACGGTCAGTGCAGCCGCCCGGATTGCGGAAGACCCAGGTTCGATTCCTGGCTGGGTCGGGGTGGGTGTTTAATTTTTTCACTGTATTTTATATAAATATTATTTCCATAGTTCAAATATCAAAATAAGACCACTGAGACAGCAAGAGAAGCAATCTTCGATGGCCCTTTTTATGAATTGAAACTAAAAGTTTGCTCAATCTATACTAATATTATAAAGCTGAAGAGTTTGTTTATTTGTTTGTTTGTTTGTGTGTTTGTTTGTTTGAACGCACTAATCTCAGGAACTACTGGTTCGAATTGAAAAATTCTTTTTGTGTTGAATAGTACATTTATTAAGGAAGGCTATAGGCTATAATACATCACGCTATGACTAATAGGAGTGGAACAGTCGCTAATTAACGCGGGTGAAACCGCAGGGCACAGCTAGTGTTTATATACATCCAAAATGGCCGATCACTATCTTCTTACCCTGGTACACGCACCAGTTAGCTCTCATATCATAAATCAACCAGATTCGTTCAAAGATACTCTCGGAGCCCCTTACATAACGTCAATTTATTCGGAAGATATTGCACTCGGAATTGGCAAATAATGAAGATAACATCTAGATTGATGGAGCGATGATCGGGATCGCTAAATGCTGCTACTTTCGCAATTTATAATTGACGGAAATACAACTATAGCTATAATGAGTAAGCTATTATTTAGGCTCGAGGCGCAGTGGTTATCGCGTCCGATCTGCAAGTGCTGAGGTTAAGCAACTTTCGCAAAGGCCGTCTATCGGATGGGCGACCAAATATGTATCATCTCGAGCTCCGTGCTTCGGAAGGTACGTAAAGCTGTTGGTCCCGGCTGCATTAGAAGAACCACCACCCGCACTGGGCCCGCGTGGTGGTATATGGTCCGTTCTCCCTATCCTTCCATAGGAAGGCTCGTGCCCCAGCAGTGGGGACATAAAAATAAGCTGATGATGATGTTGTTTAGTATGTACAAGAAAAAACACAAATGTTGAAAAAAAAAATTTCCACGAGCAGAATAGTCTCAGAATCCTGGCAACTTTACTTCTTAGGATAATCTTGACGGTGACCGAAAATTGGTAGAAAAATAGCGCATTGCTACGACTGCTACGTCTGCTACGAGCGCTACGACGAAGGCAACGCAAACATTTCGAAATATTTAATTGTAATCGTCGATATTCCTATTTTCAATCATTAAAATTGCATGATTAAGTATTTTTAATTCGTGATAATTATTAGAGTACCCTACTAATTCTACTACTTTACTAATTCGTGATAATTATTAGAGTAAGAGTACCCTAAACCGACGAGCGTGTATGAAGAGACTAATGAATGTGGATGAAGCGAAAGAAGTCTGTAAGGATCGCAGCAAGTGGACAGAGGTGGTCTCTGCCTACCCCTCCGGGAAAAAGGTGAGATGTGGTGTATGTATAAAAAAAAATACAAAAATACAAAAAAGTTTATTTCAGCAACTTAGTCTAATACAGTCATAATGTGGTTGGTGCTCCCATTTGAGCTAAAATAACTTGTTGTAGGCAGCACCGCTCTTCCATAGCATGATTACAAATAGACTAAACCACTTTAACAGTCGTAAAATTACTGCTTCAAATACCAATCAACACTACAAAATACATTATCAAAACACAGTAGTACCTAATATAAACATTTAGAAAACATTTTATGTGTGTGTGAATGTGTGGGTGTGTGTGTGTGTGTGTGTGTGTGTGTGTGTGTGTGTGAGGGCGGGGGGGTGTGTGTGTGTGTATGTGTGTATGTGCAAGCTTGTTTGTATGCGTGTGTGTGCCGTGAGTTTCAGTGTGTAGGTATAATTTATGATAGGAAGTAATTAACTTAGTAAAAGCAGTTCAATATCAGAATAACTTTTTGTCATCAGCCATTCAGTGAGCACAGATTTACATGCTGTATATTTCATATTGTAAATGTATGTATGTATAATTATTAATATTAAGAATTAAAGTATCCGAAGACCCTGCCTTTAACTGCCCGAGTTTTTGATGACCAACCCGCACTTTGGCAAGTGATACCCATCAATTGCAGCGATGATTTCATGTCAACGATGTGTTGATCCAAATTGTGAGGTTATTTTACCCATTTTTTTAGACTAATTTTAATCCCTAACAAAAGAGATTAAAAGTAACGGTTTTTCCTTCTGCGTGCAAGTAAAAAAGTTTTTACAGTCAGAGGGATGTATATTCTCACCAAATTTTCAACTTTATACGATTGAGATAAGATTGAAAACCAATGAAATATTCAAACATGTTCTGTCTGTTGATGGGTTAACTGTCTCTGTCTATAAAAGCAACTAGCGCTATCCCCTAAAGACAATAACTTCAGATCCAGTGGGGCAGTTAACAATTAGCTCTTTTATTATGCAGACGATAATGAACGAATCCGCGGGACTATTACAGAGTCGCCATAACTGTCGGGGATCTGCGCGATGGCGCGTCTCTTAATAATCTTGTGAAAAATTAATAGGCAAATTGGGGGCACTCGCGTTGCTGACATCGTATTGGGACATTTTTGGCGTATTTATTTATAAAGTGAAAGTCAAAGTCGAAATTTCTTATTCAAAATAAACTTTAAAAAGTGCTTTTGAATCGTCCATACATTGTTTTATCTACTACCCATTCAAGACGTCTATTTTTTAGCTATGGAAAAGAATGTGCGCAAGAAACTCCACAGCTTTAATAGAGTAACGACATTTACAAAAAAAGTACCAAATCGAAATATAGTTACCAAATCATACAATATTTAATTTAATATGTACGTTTACGATTAAAAACGAATATAAACACTTTAAAGGACATCCAGTAGTTCTTGCAAAGTAATAAGGTATTTTGCAGGTTGTGACATCTTAATAAGTAGTGCACATAGCCTTAAAATAATAACCAATTTGTTATTATTTTAAATCAAATTCAGATGTAAGTATACTATTTTATTGTAAAGTTATATTTGAAATAGCTCCTAAATCCATTAGAAATAAATAAGCGAAAAATGCTCAAGATATTGTAATTATATTGTCATGTAGTTTATGTAATTTATTTTCATAACATTTTTTTAAATTATCTAACGTACTTACAAGCGAATTATTATAAATATAATTTATATGCATTTATTACACATTTAAGTACCCTTAACTTTACTTACCTGAGCTTCCTAAAATTACATACGGATGAATAAGTATTGTATTATATAAAAATATATACAATTTAGTTACACTTTGGTTGGTTATGAATTTACAAAGAATGGTCGTTAGTCCTGCGTCAAGTCAAATTTGTTGATAAAAACATTCCTTTTTATCAGCACTAACAATATTAGCACTTGAAAATTGTCACAACTTTTGCTTACAAAGCATCGAAATCACCGTCATTAACGAGAATAACCGCGCCCAATCGACCCCAAAGTAACCGCACCCTAGATGGACCCTCGGGGACGCATAACATTTGTTATTTTAACCATCAACACAGTTATAATTGTCGGCGCGCGCCGCCTTATTGTTTCAGCGGAGCGCGGAGTGGCGAGCGTGACTGGCGCAATGGGAATGATTCTTGCTTTGAGACTTTGAAGATGAGAAATAATATACATATTACGTTGTTGTTTTTAAGAAGTGTAGCTTGATTTATTGTTTTTTGGTCTGATAAAGCTGTTCGTCATATTGTTTTGTGCTGTTTTTATACTTTTATAGTAAGATTAATTATAATACGTTTGTTCATAAAGGTTTCTTTGACAGTTACAATTACATAATACTATTTTCTAGTGCTTACGCGAACAGGGAGTCGCCCTGTGACCACGGACCTGCAAAGGGTTCGAAACGTCAGGACAAATATTAAATAAAATTAATGTGTGAAATAAACGCGTGTTATGTATAGACAAGCTATGACGTCACGAAAAGAAAAGCTGACGCCGCACTATCATAGAGCTGTACGGCGTCACTAGAATGCACTAGAATGAAAACTCACATGGCTTGGTCGCATATTAATTACTTATTTGTTTAAATAAATATATGTACATTAACATTGTAATATTAAATATTCTTTTTAAAAAGAGCTTTATTCATTTAAATATTATAATTCGCGAGTAGATCCATAAAAGTGGTTTCATTTCAAAGTTATATACATTTACGTAAAGGTATGTAGCTTTAGTTGTATGTTTAACTTGTATGGAAGAGTATTAGCATCAAATAACTCCGATCATGTCGGAGGAGGAAGTATTAAAAAAAACCGTCCTCATACCTGTCAAACAGCAATAATATGCCTGAATAGCGTTATTCGACCGCCATCGCCACGTACTTACTAGCCTCTGCTTTGTGTTGCGCGTAAGTGTGGCTGTTATAAGAAAGATAGTTTGTTGTAATCTGACGTGCAGGCGTGTATAACCTTTCGCCAAATTGTATTTGTAAGTTGCATTGGCCAGACACCGCGCCGCTTTGTGTGGCCATAACTTTGGCTGCTATAAATGTTTACGAGCGGCGGCGCTCCGACAAATTGGTGCTGAGCTGATCAGAAGCTGGCTGGTGACCATGCAGTCTGTAAATGATGGGATATTGATCTCTGGTTTAGATATCACTAGCTGTGCCCCGCGGTTTCACCTGCATTAATTAGTCATAGCGTGATGTAATATAGCCTATAGCCTTCCTCAATAAATGGACTATTAAACACAAAAATATTTTTTTAATTCGAACCAGTAGTTCCTGAGATTAGCGCGTTCAACCAAACAAACAAACAAACTCTTTAGCTTTATAATATTAGTATAGATTATAGAGAATTGTGTTTAGTCTTAGATCTAACTTACATGGGTTTAATTCAAACGTTTCGTTAAGTAATTTAAACTCTCTAGAAAAATCTAATTTCACTACGCTTGTTAAGTTCGAATTGATATTGTTTTGTGTGTGTTGTTCTTATATCTTTTCTTATGCTCATTATCATCGAGGAGCTCGATGGCGCAGTGGTTAACGCGCCCGGTTGCGAGTGCTAAGGTTAAGCAACTTTCGCAAAGGCCGGTCATCGGATGGGTGACCAAATATTTATCGGCTCGAGCTCCCCCGTGCTTCGGAAGGCACGTTAAGCCGTTGGTCCCGGCTGCATTAGCAGTCGTTAACAACCACCAATCCACACTGGGCCCGCGTGGTGGTTCATGGCCCGTTCTCCCTATCCATCCATAGGGAAGGCTCGTGCCCCAGCAGTGGGGACATAAATGAGCTGATGATGATGATGATGATGATGATGATTATCATCATCATCTCAGCCTAAAAACGTTTACTGCTGGACAAAGGCCTCCCCCAAGGATCTCCACAACGACCGGTTTGGTGTTGCTCGCACCCAGCGGCTTCCCGCGAACTTTACCAGATTTCTGGTCTTTTCATATTGATTAAAAATGCATGAACATGGTTTAATATGTTCGACTCTGTTAGACTAATAACGTGAAAACAATACTACCGCTGCGTCAATAGTGCTTTGGATGCTAAACAATTTTATTTTATTTTTTTTTCTATTTGCGTATTTTGTGGCCCACTGCAAAAAATATATAATTACGAGTATAGGTAGTCTATTTACTTTTAATTACTTCATTGCAATATTGACGTTTCATTATATAATTATTTAAATTAATTTGAATTTATTTAGGTATGTTGTTTTTTTTTTTTTTTTTTTAATTTTATATTGTGTTGAAATTTGCATGGCTACAAAATTAAGGCAGAATATTGTTGACCCTGCTCAACATTGCCGCTCATCTCAATCTACTGTACACAATATTGTGCAAATAAATGTTTGACTTTGTCTTTGACTTTGACTGCTGGCCAAAGGCCTCCCCTCTGCGGCTCCACTCTTCTCTATCATCGGCCACGTCATACCACTCCGGCAAAAAAGTGTTCAAGTCGTACCCCCATCTCCGCTTTGGCTTCGTCTCCGATGTCCATCACATGAAACCCAGTCAGTGGCGATCTTGGACCACCCCTCTGGGCTCATGCGGTCACGTCTGTGCATGCGGCTGACGTGCCCAGCCCAGTTCCACATAAGTCTATCGGTCGCAACTCCAACATCTATGATTTTGGTCTTAGAGCGCACTTCATAATGAAAATGAAAAACTTAATTGCCATAAACATTAGAAGAGAGAGCTCACGTACAATGGTCCACTTTAAGGACTAAGTGCGGAAACCATCACCATTAACATAGAACATTAGAAGAGAGAAATAAAAGTAATACTAACTACAATTATTAATATATAACAAATTAAAGTTAAAAAGTAAAAATAAAATAGTACAAATCAAAGTTTATTGGGCAATGGGTACCAAGTCTCAGCAAAGTGCTAGGCGCAGCCCAGCGCTGGTTTCCAGACTGGTCCCTTGAAGGGTACGATTTGGTCAGAAGGAAGAGAATGTGTTTTTGAGACATAAAAGTATAGTAATTAATACAAGGTTAACTTAGTTGGGTAGAAGTATGTGCAATGTGTTTCATGTGTGGCTTTGAAAATAGGCTATTGGTTGTGTTGTGTAATCATAACATAGTTAATTAAGTAAATAAATAAAATGAATAGGGTAAAAGAAAATAAAAAAATAAATGTTTCCCACACTCACACCAATTATCTAGCCCCAAGAAAAGCTTCCTTAAGAAACTCGTTATATGGTTAACTAGACAACGATAAACATACTTAATATACTTAAATACATACTTATTATACATAGGAAACACCCAGACCCGAAACAATATAGAAAACAGGTATTTCTGAATTGATCCGACCGGGGATCGAACCCGGGACCTCAAAGATAGCGACACCATGAAAACCGGTGTGCAAGCCACTCGACCAAGGAGGTCGTCAAAGTAAACAAAGTAAACAAAGGTAAGTTTGGTAAATTAGGCGGGTAGGTTCAATCAACCATCATCATCATCGTCATCACAGCTTATACTAGTCCGCTGCTGGACATAAGCCTCTCCAAGTACACGCGACGGAGCACGATCCGCGGCTACTCTCATCCCAGCTCTTGTCAGCCACCTTGCAATCGCACTTATTAGTGAGAAATATCACATATAAAAACTTTTATAAAAAAACAGTACATGAACCAATGTGAATGGTAAGTGTGTCTCTCCTTTCCCCCAAATCATGGTAACCGCACCGCCAAGCCAGCCGCCCCCGCCGGGCCGCGTCGGAAGTGACGTCACGCCGGATGCAGCGCGCCGGAACTTACACGATCTGTCTGCTGTCGGCTTTTTTTAATGTTGCCCTCTTTTGTTAGCGATTTGTTTAGATCTTATACCGTCTGTGGTTTCTTTGCTGCGTCGTCCAGAGATTTCCCAGAAACGTAATTTAAGAATAAAAAAATAATAAAAGAATAAAAGACATTTATTCGTATCACATAACAAAACACACAATTAAACATACAACATGTTTAATGACATCTCCAAACGGCTGGTTGACACTTCCCATGACCCAAAGGCTGGCTTTTTCCTTGGCCAGAGACTAAGCATTGCCATTCAACGTGGAAATGCCGCCAGTCTCTTGGGTACTTTACCAGTCGACTGCGACGCGGAGGAATTTTTTGACGCCGTATTTTAGATTTGTATTAGTTTTAGTTACTTTAGGTTATTATAATCTCAGATTTTAATTTTGTAATTTTCAATAATATTTTTTTTACATGTAACAAAAACAATAAAAAATAGTAACAATTTACATGTGCCCTGTTATGTGATGCCAACACTGTGCACAGCTCAGTATACGCAGCAAGCGGGGCCTGCTGCACTGGTATTCTGCTGTACACAGTAGTGACATCATGGCACGAAACAAACAGGAAAGAAAAAAAAAACAAATTTATATAGAAGTGACTTACTTAAATAAAAACATTAACATAAAATAACACGAATAATATTAACAACAAAACGAATATACTATGACACAAACAAACATCAATAACAAAACGTCGAGGCGCAAAACTAACTGTCAGTGACTTAAGATTAAGAATGCCATTTGAATTTTTTAGATTTGGGATTGCAAATTGATTATTGCAATTGTGTTTCAAGAGTAACCTGATGATGAGTATAATAACAATATCAAGGCATGCGGCCGATCCAGGTAGGCTACTCTTGACGCAAACTCACTCTCAATACAATTCCAATCCCAAATCTAAAAAATTCCAATGGCACTATTAAAAGCGATAATAGCGCTGCAATGCAATTAAATTGCGTGGAAATTGAGTGAACAAATTATTATCGAGATGGGGCGTTCCGAAATTGCGAAACTTATCCCAATATCGATACATATTAATCGCATTGGAATTGTATTAAGATTGAGTTTGCGTCAAGAGTAGCCTACCTGAGCTTTAAATCTTATTATTTTTTATTTTATTATATTACTAGCGGCCGCATGCAGTTTCACCCGCGTGGTTCCCGTTCCCATGGGAATGGGAACCACGCAGTGAAAGACGACAAAAAGTATCCTGTGTGTTATCCAGGTCATAAACTATCTATATGCCGAATTTCATCCAAATCCATCCATCCGTTGCAGCGTGAAGAAGCAACAAATATACACACATACACACAAACTTTCGCATTTAATTGTATTTAATTGTTGATTGTAATGTAATATTAGTTATGGATTGTTTATCCGCAATAAACTATTATTATTATTCACTCTTTATTTTTTTTTTCATATAAATTTACATTTTTAAATATTTTCTAAAAACAAAATAAATAAAACATTTAAAAAAATAAAAAAATAGGGGTTATTATTTCAATGATGAAAGTTTTATGGGCACATTATAGCCCAGTCTTCACACATTTTTTGCTTATAAGGAAACGCCTGAACCTAGCAGTGGGACGCTTATATCAGCCTAAGGATGATTCACAATTTTGAATAACATCAAAATCTTTTTCTATATAAACCCGCCTTTTATTCGTGCTATTTGTAAAGGACGTTATTCTTGTAGCGGTCGTTATGTGCTTCTGTATGTAAATGTGTGCTCAATGACGCGTCGATCGGAGGGGAGTGCCGGGGGGGACGGGGGAGGACGGGAGAGGGGAAGGGCTGATTTACGAGCGCAGACGTCTTCGCGATGCCCTCTTGCCTATATGTAGTTAAGTTATGATTCCGCCAAATAAATCTTTGATACTTGAAAGAGATGAATGGCTTTGTATTTTTAATGTGTTTGTTTATTTTTGCTAATTATTTTAGCTACCTACCTACGTCTATGAGTGTTTAGTTCTGTGGCTTAGCAGAACGAGATGGAGATGGCTAGACGAAACAGTTAGTCAGTAATTTGTAAATATTATATGTTTTGTCCACACTGCGCTTTCCGGAAAGCGCAGTGTGGGCAGGCCTCCAACAAGGTGGACCGACGATCTGGTGAAGGTCGCGGGAAGCCGCTGGATGCGAGCAGCACAAAACCGGTCGTTGTGGAGATCCTTGGGGGAGGCCTTTGTCCAGCAGTGGACGTCTGCCGGCTGAGATGATGATGATGATGATATATTTTGTCCCGTGTCGTCTCGACCTCTAGGTCCCGCCAGAATACCAGCGCTACAGTAGCTATTGTCGCTGCAGCCTATGCTGAGGCTGGGGCCTAGTTGGCCACACTAAATGTTGAAAAAATTTCCACGAGCAGGATTTCAACCTGCACCCTTCTGACATACCGGGTCAGGTACTCTTCCAATTGAGCTATCGTGGTTCTAACCAGCCCGCCGAAATTATTCAACACTTTTTACTTTGAAAGCCAAAGGCGCCCATTCAATGTCAACAACTACCGTCATTAACATCCGATCATAACATTTTTACAAATATTAAAGATCAGTTAAGAAGTAAGCAAGCTATTTATAAAATGTTCAAAATAATTTTTTACGCTAATTTTGTTGCGAACAAATTACAAAAACACAAATGGTGAAAAAAATTTTTTTTTAGTGACGGTAGTTGTTTACATTGAATGGGCGCCTTTGGCTTTCAAAGTAAAAAGTGTTGAATAGTGTTGAAGTTGAAGTGGTGGGCTGGTTAGAACCACGATAGCTCAATTGGAAGAGCACCTGACCCGGTATGTAAGAAGGGTGCAGGTTCAAATCCTGCTCGTGGAAATTTTTTCAACATTTGTGTTTTTGTAAATTGTTCGCAACAAAATTTGCGTAAAAAATTATTTTGAACATTTCACACTAAATGTTAATACATTACCTATGTAAACTTTTTTATATTATTTTTTATTTACTAATGTTATATACAATATGTTTGTGGTCAATAAAATGTTATTCTATTTATTCTATATTATTACTTTTCGCCAATTCTAAAAGTAAAACATAACTAACTAATAATAACTATAACTATGTTTATAATAACTTTAACTTTGTTTTTTAACTTTTTTTTTGCCTGTCTTGCAGCCGTAGCGCGGGCCGCTTAGCACGGCACGCGAACATTAATGACATCATCCGACGAGCTCCTGTCACCGTCGGCGTTCCGGCTGTATTAGAACCCAATGGCTTGGCACGCGACGATGGCAAGAGACCGGACGGCATGTCTTTATTTCCTTGGAAGTTGGGTAGGCCTTTAGTGTGGGATGCAACTCGTGTCGATACTCTTGCGCTATCCCATCTTACAAGCACTGCGTGCTGTGCTGGTGCTGCTGCTGCGGCTGCAGAAAATCTCAAGCGGCGAAAGTATAATAACCTTATCGGTAATTATATTTTCGAGCCGTTTGGGGTTGAAACCCTCGGGCCGTGGGGTCCGAATGCTCATGTTTTGTTTAATGACATCTCCAAACGGCTGGTTGACACTTCCCATGACCCAAAGGCTGGCTTTTTCCTTGGCCAGAGGCTAAGCTTTGCCATTCAACGTGGAAATGCCGCCAGTCTCTTGGGTACTTTACCAGTCGACTGCGACGCGGAGGAATTTTTTGACGCCATATTTTAGTATTGTATTAGTTTTAGTTACTTTAGGTTATTATAATCTCAGATATTAATTTTGTAATTTTCAATGAATAAATTTTAATTGACTTTGTTTTTTTCTTAGACAGGTTTTGACTTTTACTAGTACTGTATGACATTGTAAAAAATTCAACTGGTAAATGATGTTTTTGCAAACTTCAATATTTTATTTATTTATTATTTCTTTTTTGTGTTTTTTTTTTACATGTGATTGTCCTTTATATTATGTGTTTTTTGTTTGTAATATTTTTGACGCTGTAAGGGAGAAAAAATCTGGACACTTGCTGAGTTTCTTGCCGGTTCTTCTCAGTACAAGATCTCCCGCCCAGAGTAGACTTACGAACCGATGGCATAATGACGTTCATAAGAGCTATTTGTAGCCTAAACTGAATAAATTATTTTGAATTTGAATTTAAATTTGAATTTGAATAAACAATATCAAGCCTTTAAGATTTTAAAAATGTTATATTTCTTATAGGTAACTTTGGCTTTAGCCAAAAAAGCGGTGGTCTGGTAAAGGTCAGGTGCTCGGTGGATGCGAGCCTTCGATAAAATCGATCGTTGTGGAGATCCTTGGGGGAGGCAGACGTCCAGCAGTAGACGTCTTTTGGCTGAGATGATGATGATGATGATGATGATGAAGCGCTTGGCCTTCTTCTCACAGACCTGATGTCTTACCATGAGATCTTCAAGCAGTATAACTGCAAAGTTATGGTAGTTGTTGCACGAGACACCTGTATATACCGACACAATGCGAAATTTAATTCTTTTGTGGTGAGAATCTGACCGACCATCTGTCGACCTTCATGAAAGAGGACCGAAAGGTGTCATGTTCCGGTGACTCCGAGGCCAGCTACCGGACACTACTATGCTGATGCATCCGACGTCGCCGTCTTTTTTAATAATTTTAATTTCAGGCGTAGCCCATAAAATTGTGTTAGTAACCATTAAAACTTATTATCTACGTTAGGATTACAATGTTTTGTTTTTCTTAATTTACGTTGGCGTGGGCAGTATCCCAGTGTCTCCAAATAGGGCAATCCGGTTTATCTATAAACAGCAGAGTTTACGTGTAGCATAGTTTTTAATTTATGTTACTAGGCACTATACTCGCGACTTTCTTCATGACTTTATTCACTTTTAAAAATAAACTTTTTTCATAAAATATAACCTATGTTACCCGCAAGGGATGTAGCATTCTATCAGTGAAAGAATTTTTGGAATCGGAGCAGCAGTTCCAGAGATTACCCTCCTCAGACAAACAAACAAACAAACAAACAAACAAACAAACCAACAAAGTCACAAACTTTACCTACTTATTAATATAGATAGATATAGTTATTATTTGTATGTTTGTTAGTTAGCCTCTAAGATATCTATTCTATGGGCCTCTTTGTATTTTTCTATCTTGTACACTGTTTGTTGCCTGAAATAAATAAATAGGTACGCGTCTCTTTTACACAACTGCAACAATGCACTTTAAGAGATCCATGGTTACCTAATCTTAAGGCGAATGGTAAGGCACACTAGCGTCACCAATTGATAATTTGACAATTACTAACGGACCGGATCTTTTTTTAAACATTTTACAAACATTGTATTTTTTTCTTAATTACCATTGAATTTCGATCACTGGGTGACCATTATGTATAAGCTTATTTGGCATACCACCCTCCTAAGCAACGTTCATAAAGCAATTGTCCTAACCGCAAGGGTCCGCAGATTGTTAAGGAGATACGATTCTCGAAAATGACTCCAGAACTAATTAATGAGCTATAAAATCTGAGAGCGTTGACCTCTGCACCCAGTGGACGTAATGAGGCAGGCCACCGGACGAACAGATGTGGAAGCTCAATATATATGGGGATAAGGATAAGGACCATTTCACTGTTGTCAGACACAAGTGACATATTTACACTTAATTATTTTATAAAAGTTATGGCGCATATCTAGTCATAGTGTAGTGTTTTTTTTATTCCTGCCTTGTGGCCACGTCTGCCTGCGCCATTGGCATCCGTGTGCGCCGCCGCTGAAGCTACCAAGAAACACTTTTATATTTATAATTTCTGTCAAGACCCTGTTTTCCAATGTCAACAACTCGCTGCAAATTGTCGTCTTGGCAACGCTATTCCTACAACCAGTGAGCGTTGTCCCGGCATCGAGGCAGCCAATAACGGACGAGTTCATCAGTGCTGCAGACATCTCACGCCTGCGCCAAAAGCCGTCAGCTGCAGCAGCTGTCATTCTTATTTTATAATTTTATTTCTAATATTTTTTTTGGTGCTTTTTAATTTTAATGTTTTTATTTGTGAGATGTCCCAACATTCCACAAATTCAGCTCAAGATACCGGCAATGGGCAATTTGTGAGGTGCGAGCTCTGTTCACATCCAAAATTTTTCAGAGGCAAGAGAGGTTTGAATATACATATAGGTAAAGTTCATAGACCTAGCCAAACCTCTCAAGCCTTCCAACCCATCCCACATTCACCTATTTCATCGAGTTCTTTTAACCCACCTACTGGACAAGACCTACAATTTTGGCAAATTTTAGGTAAATTAAAGAAAAATACACCAATTATTAAACGAATTCCGAGAGGAGCTCGTACCTCTGTAGCTCATTCACTCGCAACAACCATCATAGTGTCATCAACCAAAATACTTCACATAGTTGGGAACAATTTTTAACTTTTGCGTATCGCGTCCTTCATGTATGCAAAGATGGAAATTCTAGTTTAACGTTGACCCAAAAAATTAAAAACAATTGTTCCAACCCCATACTAAATTTGAATAGTTCACCCATTAGTTATAAACAACCACCACTCGCGTCATTTAATGTTAGTAAGGTTGAAGAAAAAATCAACGTAGGTGATTTAAAAGGTGCCACTCAGTTGATTTTTTCTAGTGATATCATTGCTCCTGACTCTCAGGAGACAGTGGCCTCTCTACTCTCTAAGCACCCACCTCCTGCAGCAACACTTCGTCTCCCCGATCCACCCGAGTCTACGGATGCTTCGCCTTCGACCAACGAGGACGAAGTATTCAAATCCATTCTCTCTTTTAAAAATGGCTCTGCAGGTGGTCTCGATGGTCTATCACCGCAACACTTTAAAGATTTGATTTCTGGTACCTCTGGAGACGCCGGCAGAGTTCTTCTCACCAAAATTACCCAGCTTTGTAATGTCATGCTTGCCGGAAATGTTCCACAGAACATTACAGGTATACTCTACGGCGCTAACCTTTGTGCATTAAAAAAGAAAGATGGTGGAATAAGGCCTATTGCCGTAGGGTGTACCATCCGGCGCATTGTTTCCAAAATTTGTGTCAAGCACATCCTTTCTGATCTTTCTTCTAAATTTCAGCCAGTTCAGCTCGGGTTTGGCTCGAAGGGAGGCTGTGAGGCTGCGGTTCACTCAGCTCGCACCTTCTTGCTGAATGATGGTGGTGAAGTACTGTTGAAGGTGGATGTGAAGAACGCCTTCAACTCCGTAGACAGGGGTGCTCTGCTGGCGAAAGTTAAAGAGGAAATTCCCTTATTTTATAAATATTTATGGCAATGTTACGGCGAACCAACAAATTTGATTTACCGTAACAATCTTTTACATTCCGCCGTTGGTTGCCAGCAGGGTCATCCCCTAGGTCCTGCTATTTTTTCTTTGGCTATTCACCAAATAATCTCAAATCTAAATTCAAAATTTAATATCTGGTATCTCGACGACGGCACTTTAGGGGGAAACTCTGGTTTAGTTCTCGAGGACCTACAAACTTTGTTAAACCAGTTTAGCACTATAGGTTTAGAGCTAAATTTTTCAAAATGTGAATTATACATTTCGAATTCCGTGGCCTCAGACCGTAGAGCACAAATAGTTACTGACTTCAGTCGCCTCGCCCCAAACATCAAAATTCTCAACGATGATTCATTATTTTTATTAGGCTCACCGCTTCTCGATGCTGCCATCCCTGCTTTTATAAACGATGCGATCACTAAATTCAATTCAACTGCAGATCGATTATTCGAAATTAATCCACACATGGCATTGTTTATCATTCGTTTTTGTCTTTTTGTTCCTAAATTTACATATGTACTACGTTGCTCCCAACTTTGGCTTTTTCCAGCAATGTTATCAATTTTAGATGATTTGATAAGAGAAACTCTTATTAAAGTTTTAAATTGTTCAATGAACGACCGCGTTTGGTTACAGGCTTCACTTCCTGTACGCTTCGGAGGCCTAGGAGTTAGGAATTTATCCAGTGTGGCCCTGCCAGCGTTTTTGTCTTCTGCCCATAGCACGTACAATCTTTACAGGAAGATTATCAACCCATCATTGGGTTTCGTAGAGTTGTCGGGCAAGGCAGATGCTAGAGACGCTTGGTTATCCGCCTGTCAAAATTCTAGCCTACCCTTACTACCACAATCACAGAAGCAATGGGACGAGCCCTTATGCAAGCAAATATTGGAGGGGCTTATATCCACATCGGCTGACACGGCCGATCTCGCTCGTCTCACTGCCGTTTCCGAGAGAGAGTCAGGCCACTGGCTCCAGGCTTTGCCATCTGCCAATGTCGGTACCTTGTTAGACGGGCCGTCTCTTACTCTAGCGGTCTGCCTCCGTTTAGGCGCAAGATTAGTCCACCCTCACCGCTGTATATGTGGGGAGGCTGTTGACGAGCTTGGCCATCACGGCCTCTCTTGCGCTCGTAGTGCTGGCCGTATGATGCGTCACTCGACACTTAACAGCATCATCCGCAGTGCTTTTGCCACCATTGGTTTACCAGCTGTCTTAGAGCCAGCTGGTATCTCTCGCAGCGATGGCAAGAGACCTGACGGAATGACCATCGGGCCCTGGAAGCTTGGCAGGCCGTTGGTGTGGGATGCAACCTGTGCTGACACCGTGGCTCCCTCGCATGTTCGCGCCACTTCACTTCATGTGGGGGCTGCTGCGGTAAGCGCTGAAAATAGCAAACGGCACAAATACGCAAACCTAGGTCGAAATTATTTATTTGTTCCGTTTGCGGTGGAAACAATGGGTCCATGGGGGCCGGAGGCAAAGCAGCTGGTCAAAGAGTTAAGTGCTCGCCTTATTGAGGCCTCCGGTGACAGGAAGGCTGGCAGCTAAGGTAAACGCTGGTATAGTCGTCAGTGTCCCGAAACTCGTCAACTAAACATTTTAAGCATTTTGTGTGTTTCTATTAATAGAAAATTAAATATTGCTTATGGCGATACATTCTTGATATTATAATGTACGATTGTAAAAGTAACACTTGCCTAAAAGTGTTATGGTGTCGGAAGAACTTAGCAAGAAAAGTGTGCTCCCCGAAAAAAATTGCGATTGCCCGCATTTTGCTACTAAACTAAGTAAACACCACCTCGTATTACTTCACTTGTCAGGCCGCTTCGGATAACAACACGATAAGTGTATTTGTTTATTGGGATAGTTAAATAGATTGTCTAACGTTATAACCTATCATTTGTAATAAGTTTCATATGTATATAGCTTTTTTTGCATGTGACGTTTATTGGTACTCTCTAATTAGTACATGACCCAAAACTCGTCAAAATCGTATGCTTTCTGACGGGTATCGGGACACGCAGCAACAGTTGCACCTAAACTCGTCGTTGTGTTCTTATTACCATGAGTTAAGTTTTATTTTCCTTTGAATCAAAAGAGAATCGTATACTTACTTGGCGACGGATATCGGGGCGCGTGTGACTGCTGTACCTAAGCCCGTCATTGAACTTTATTGCCTTCAGTTACGTTTCATTTTTCTTTGACTCGATTAATTATAGAATTAAAATTAAATTACCTACAATTTACGAGTCATTTAATGATTAAATAAGTTGGTTGTGAAATATGTTTCTGGTTTATATTGATAACTTATAAGTTATCATACCGAATACCTACGACCTAGTATTAATGAGAGCTGAGATAGGTGCAGTAGCCTAGTCAATTTATTATTTTACCCAATAAAATCTCAATCTATCTAGATTTATTAATCTCCATCATAAAAGTAGCATAGAGTCTGACTTAATAAATGCATGTTACTGCTTATATTGAATAAAAATATTTCTGTATTATATTTGGAGGAGGTACTTTTGAGCAGATATCTAAAAATAGATTACATAAATATATGGGTTAAATTGCGAACTTTTGCTTTTTGAAGCCGCTTATTAAGTTCAATTTATCGATTTGCACTCTTTTATAGTTTTACTTTTGCAAAAATATATTTCAAATATAACATGATCGAAACGTGCCTTCCTTAACACCCATTTGCAGTACTTGGCGGCAGAGTTAAAGGCTCTCTTCTTTGCGTGGATACTGCCGTCCCTGCGTTTGCAACCGCGAGCCTGGGCCCAGGCTTGGTACGCTGCTTCCTACCGCGCTTCAGCGTGAGCAAGAGCAGTCATTATTGAACCATGGACGGGCCCTAATGCCTATGGGGACGTCAGAGAATGGGATAAAATATTCCATTCCCTGGCGTATCACGTCTGCGATTGCGCCGGCACAGACAGAAGGTTCGCTCGAAGAGAAGCACAGTTGCCGCCAAGGATATGACGCGAAGAAGTGCCGTATCTCGTCCCAATCTGCCGACCCATTTTTCCATACTCGCCGATCCGCGATCTCCGAAGGGTAGTGTCCGGAGGAGAGCATATAGATACGGATTTCACCAGACAGTGGTCAGAAGATCCCAGTGAAGCCGAGATCGATACTAAGTGTCTGCCTAGGTCAGATTTCAGCAGAAGGTTTAGGTAATTGGGTGTGTGGCCATCAACATCAGGTATGCGGGTTGCTTGGTTCACCAGCTGGGAGAGATTTTGCGATAACGCAAACTTGCGCACCTCTCTTCCAGCATGGTCCGTTTTCTGGAAAGGGAATAGCCAATCGCTATAGTGGGCGTTGAAGTCTCCCAGAAAATCAAGCTCCGCAGTTGGATACCTTCGTTGGGCCAGATCAGCTGCCTCAGTGAGGTGGTCAAAAAACCGAGTCGCCTCCTGATCTCCGCTTTGCGACCGATAGACATCGACATAGAGAGTTTTCTCTATGCCGGTGTCTACCAGCAACCATAGTGTGGATGACCCTAAAACCTCGTAAGGTAAATGCAGCTATTAACGACCCCCCTAAAATCTGCATATATTACCGAGGTTGAATTTATTTTCTTGAATTTAACTATAAACAAAGTGTACTTTTGTAAATTAATGAAAAATTTCATGAAAAAATGAAAACACAGTAATAAAGATTTTGTCCCTCAATCATATCGTCTATACCAAAAATTTGTTCCAATCTGGCAACCCCACGAGAAACGGTCAGTTTGTGCGCCGCTCGCGCAGCAAGTGCTCGTGCCATAGGAAGCGTTCTCGACGAACGTAAATACACTCATTTTTTTCTTAAGAGTTTTTAAAAACATTTTATGATATTTATGCCAACGCCTATTTAATAAGTCGTTGCTAGTATTCTTTCGAATACAAATGAAGCACGTTTCTTGTATTTCAATATGTTTCCTTTTGATAAAATCAATAAATATAATAACACCGTGATAGCTTCCAGGATATGGCAGTTACTGCTTTTTACCGCGGTACCCTCGGTAAAAGCAATTAGTGAAAGCTGTGTTTATTTGATTTTTATTCTAGAATACGGTATTATTTGTCATCAAAAACAGTGCCATGATACTTTCAAATGTCAAAGATAGTTTTGAGACATTTCCGTGGTACAATTTATCAGCTAGAAATCTTAATTTTTGGCAAGAAACATCAAGCATAAAATATAATTTCTTCAAAGTTCCTAAACAAAAAAGACGTCTTGCTTGGCATAAATAATACTTTTTATTTTATTTATTGCCCTATTAAGTAATAGCAGATTGTAGAATAGACATTTTTATTTCCACTTTTGGATTTTATATAACACAACTATCGTTAATTTGTAAGTCGGTATAAGATGAAAGCAAAGCTTAATACCGACACTATTTACCGACCGAAAAATTAACAACCCTCGTTATTAGCACGTATGAGAACCTATTACCGAGTGATATGGGTCAGTAAAACATGCTCATAGTTAATGCATTTCCGATGTAAGTATTTATATTTTTTATTTCAATATAGTTACTTCTACACTCTGTAATACCATTTCAGTACAATGTTTTATCAACGAGTGTATAAAATTTTTCGTCACTCGGAAACAGCTTCCTATAGGAAACTATTACCGAGTATAGACGAGTGACTACCCTTGGTAAATACCTCGGTATTAACTGATCGGTATGTGAGGACCCTCGTTATTACCCGCAGTTGTCTTTCTGATTTAAAAAAATATTTTTCAGTTATGCAGATAAGTATATAAAGTAAAATTTTGTAATAATAAATTTAAAAAAAAATAACTTCAGAGAAAAAATATATTTATGGGCTTAGCACATTTACTAATGCGTCTTTCCTGACTGTCAATTTGAAATGTCGTTATCACCTGCAATTACCTTAGCTGGTGAGACGTCGACAGCACACGTCATCGTGGACATACGCACAGACCACGGCTTACTTCTTGAATTTATGCTCAAGCGAGTAGCCGGGATACTTAAGGTAGGCTACGTCCAACGGTTTCACTATCTTCTTCTCAGTAAGAAAGAGTAAGTGTGGCTTTTCGGTCTCGAGATGGTAGTGGACCGGTTGGAGGTTTGAGTGCAGACCTCGGATGTTAGTGAGGTGCACTTTGATTGGGAGGAAGTGCAGCCGTTGTACAAACGGCTGCACCTCAAATCAAAGTGCACCTTACTTTTTAAAACTTTCTGCTTCATATTAAGGTGAGGTGGTTTTGCTGGGGTTTCAAAAGCCAGCGAGGCGCAGTTTAGTTGCCAAACACGGCACTCGTAATCTTTAATGTACTAATGAAAAAACTCATGTGGACCCCGCGGGGGCGCCCGTGCCCCCCTGGGAATTGCCACCGGGTCCTTCCTTCCAGTCGCCAACTGGCACGGTGGAGCCATTCCAGGATTTTTCACGGGGCAGCCTGTCGTACGTGGCTGGCGCACTACTTGGGCCCCCTATTGCCTGCAGTCGGCCAACGGCTAAAACCGTGCCACGCATCCCGCTACCCTCCACGATGAGCTTTCCAACACAGATTTGATCAGAGTCCGAGAACGGTCCTTTTGAAGCTACTGCTAGCCATCAAGCTCCCAAAGTCACTGGCATTTCTACTACGCTACGACGGAACACTGCAAGCTGCTTGACGTCAGACTTAAATAGGAAGGTGATAGCAAGCCAGGTGGACCCTTTCGAGCCCTACCACCGCTATTGGGGATTTTCAGCCGCCTCTACTTGACAGGGGAGACGTTGCCCGGGGCGGACTGCTAGGAGGTAAATCCCCAACCACCCCAAATCTAAGACAAAAGTGATGGTGTTCGAAAGAGATGAAGAAATAACTGACTGTACGGTAATGATTGGTTACTCCGTGATCATGGCGTGTGCAACTGCGCCGCAATATCAGGGACTCGACAACAAATCAAAACATGGTAAAAACCCCGCTTTTTGTAATATTTACAGTAAAATGTAAATTGCTAAGTTGAGAAGCGTTTTTCAATTAAGCACATTACATTATTTTGTATTATTTAGTTGTTTTTAAAAAATCGTGTCTAAAAAATGAACTTTAAGTTCAAAGACAAAGAGTTCAAATTGGTGATGAAAATTGACGAGTTTTAGGTCATTTTGACGATTATTGGGACAAAGCCGTCGACTATTGGTACATATGGCACATATTTTAATTGATTAAATATCTAATTTTTTGCTGTGTTTCACCGATAATAATGCAATATTTTCTAAAAAGATGAATAAATTGTTTACCTTGCCATGCAATCAATTTTTTTCTAAGTCAACTGGTTTTTACGTGGGAGGGCTGCAAAGTCAACTTATTTCAGAACCTGACGAGTAATGGGCCGTTTACCTTACCTTTGCCAGCGTATTAGTTTGGCAATCCAAAGGGGCAATGTTGCCAGCATTCTTGGGACCGTTCCCATGAGCCCACAGTTGGAGGACATCTTTTATTTATAGGTCTTTAGTTTTTAATTTCTAATTATTTTTTCTGTTTTTTTTTTTATAGTTAAGTTCTGTATTTAAGTTTGTTTAGTATAATAATATTTCTATAAGATATAATTATTATTATTATTGTTGTTAATATCTTAAATTAAATTAGATAATTTTATTCTATTATAATAATATATGGGGATGTTTGTCATTCAATATCTCATTTAGTAGCCTGTGTACCTATCAGTAGTTGAGGATTCTGGGTGGAAGGCGCTTCCATCTTCGACCTTGTCACTTAAGGCGAAGGGTAAGGCACACTAGCGCCGCTAATGGATTTAATTTGATAACTGCTGAACTGGATTTTTTTTCAAACATTGCGGACCTTCCGACACTAGGCAAACATCTATTATTTAATAATTGTGCACTACTTTTAGGTTTGTTTTTGTATTCATTCGCTAACATCAAAAGTGGCCATTGTTTTTGAATAAATGCGATAGCCCGTTTTGTGAATAAACCACGCAACAAAAAGAAGTGCACAATTATTAAATAAATACTATGGATGCTTTCCTGTTGTCGGACGGTATGCAATGTTTAAAAAAAGATCCGGTGCGTTAGTAATTGTCCAATTATCAATTGGTGGCGCTAGTGTGCCTTACCCTTCGCCTTAAGTAGAATAGTTATCTACAAGATAAAATTTTCGATTCCCACTTGAGCTTCCTGAGACAGGTTGATTTTGTCTAGTAAAATTTTATATAAAAAAAAATGTAGTAATACCTTTATTACCAGAATAATAATAAAATCATAACAAATTATTTACATTTCAAAATTCTAAAATTCTAAATTCTAAATCATTTATTCAGTTTAGGCCATCGGTTCGTAAGTCTATTCAGGGAGAACTTGTACTGAGAAGAACCGTCAAGAAACTCAGCAAGTGTCAAGCTCTTTTCTCCCTTACAGCGTCGAAAAATAATTGGAAAATGCCCTATCATAAACGGACATTTTCGATCACAAATAAAAACACAAAATATAAAGGACAATCACAACATGTAAAAAAACACAAAAAATAATAAAATAAATAAAATATTTAAGTTTGCAAAACATCATTTACCAGTAATTTTTTTTTAAATGTCATACAGTACTAGTAAAAGTCAAAAAGTCAAAATGCGCCAATTGCGCCCAAACTAGGTAAACCTGTGTGTTAAAAAAGTGTTATTGTAAATATTATTATTATTATATAAAAACAATGTCTTTAAGTGCGAAATAGCGTTGTCAATATGTTGATGACATTATCGTTGATCGAAACTTCGTCTTACGACTAGAGCTCTTGATCAAAGAGTGGAGACTTCACTAATAGTAAGTCAACAGTCAACACGTCCCACAAACGCAGTGTACCCACTAAACCAATGTTAGCTTATTTGTGAAGGAATTAGCTGCGGCTCCAGTTACCAACATTGTATCATAGCACTCGGGGCATTGGACAAATACAAAGCAGTTTTGGTTAATAGAATGGGCTAGCTTTTACGCGGTTTCGACTGCGTATACTTCGGTAATATAAGGTCACTTTTTATCAACTGCAAATATTTTGACAAAACATCTAATTATATCAGAGAAATAAGGCCCTAGCATATAAAAAAATCAGGCTAGTTTTTTTTTACTTTTCCTAACACAAAAATTGTAATATTTTTAAGAGCGGCCTCACTGTCGGTTTTTTTAAATGAAACTAGGGGCACGTGTAAGCGGTGAAGGCATAGCGGCCTTTCTGTTTCGGCTCCTTTGAATTGAAACTACCGAAAGTGCTTTATTTTTCTTTTTAATCGAAATGTCTTTTGGCGTTTTTCTTGAAAACTAGCGTATTAAAAATTTAAGGTTTTTTCATTAGAAATAGTTTATATAAGTTGTTGAATTTATCCTCAAAATATTTACAGTTGCTAAGATGTGACCTTATATATGGAGTAAATAAGATGCTTTTCCGGTATAATATACAATATGTTGATTTGCATTTTTGCCATATTCATAGCAGCAGTCATATTACTTACACTTATTACAAATAAATTATAAAAAAAATATGAAAAAAAAAAAACATATTTTAAAAATCTGTAAATAAGCAACAAAAGTAGGTAAGCGTAAGCGTAAGCTTGAGCTCAGAGCGTGCACTTGGAGAGGCCTATGTCCAGCAGTGGACGTGTGTAGGTTGATGATGACGATGACATAAGTATGTACATTGTTCGGATCCCAAGGTAAGTAGCTAAAGCAGTCGTTTTATGGAAATCAGAAACAACAACGGTACCACAACCACCCAGACCCGACACAATATCGAAAAGTTCGTTTTCGACATTGACCCGACCGAAATCGAACCCGGGACCTCAGAGTTAGCGCCGCCCAGAGTCCGGCGTGCAAGCCACTCGGCTGCGGAGGTCGTCAAACAATATAACTATTGTTTTCTCGCGGTATCTCCTGGAACAGGCTTAACAGCTTAAAAGGAGACTCCTGTCCCTAAAAATGTAAAACTAAATATTGTTACAGAAAATAAACATATTTTATATTTTTTTATATTTTTTATATTTATATTTTCTAAAGTTTACGCGACCCCATCATACAAAATATTAAATGCCAGCCCCAACACCATACTGCAAGACCAAAAGATACTGTAAGCTCTTTCTGCGTAAAATGGAACGCACCCGATTAAATTTAAACGAGGGTATACAAGCTACTAACTAATTATGAGATGACCAACACCTCAGTCTCCCTGTGACCACGGACCCTGCAAAGGATTCGAAACGTCAGGATAATAATGTATAAAGTAAAATAAACGCGAGTAGATCCGTAAAAGTGGTTTTATTTAAACAATATTACTAGCTATGTAAGTAATACTAATTTCTTTTAATTTAATTTTATTACTCGAAGGTCTATTGACCTTTATATACTTAAACCTAATACTCTAGTCATAATATGATTTTTCGTCGTCGCCAGCTCATTCTACAATCAGAGTGCCTAGTGTAGATAAGATAAGATAAGATAAAGAAAATTTATTGTACACCAAAAATAAAACATTTGACAAAAAAACTACATAAAAATACACGTAAAGGGTGGTCTTATCACTAAGAGTGATCTCTGCCAGACAACCTTTGGATGGACAAAAAATATTTGAGTTTGAAATAGGCTCGTCGTCGCGTCGGTGCACCATAAATAGTTATAGTTTATCTAACAGCAATATATAATAATAAATACTTAGTATATAATAGTATACTATTGATACAAACATTTTTACAAACTACATTAAAAGTACACAAACCGGTTCCGACGGAAGATCAGCGCTAACCTCAAGGCTAGCATTTTGCTGAGTCGGAACCGTTTTGGGACTGTCCTATGATTTTTTCCATTTTTATCTGTATGTTTGAACTGTTTTGTCCCAAATAAATTTACAAAAACACAAATATTGAAATAATTTCCACGAGCAGGATTTGAACCTGCACCCTTCTGACATACCGGGTTGGGTGCTGTTCGAATTGAGCTATCGTGGTTCTAACCAGCCCGCCGAAATTATTCAACACTTTTTTACTTTGAAAGCCAAAGGCGCTCATTCTAATAATAAGCCATATTAAGATCGGATGTTAGTGACGGTAGTTGTTGACATTGAATGGGCGCCTTTGGTTTTCAAAGTAAAAAAGTGTTGAATAATTTCGACGGGCTGGTTAGAACCACGATAGCTCAATTCGAAGAGCACCTGACCCGGAATGTCAGAAGGGTGCAGGTTCCTGCTCGTGGAAATTATTTCAATATTTGTGTTTTTGTAATTTGTTCGCAACAAAATTTGCGTTAAAAATTATTTGAACATTTCCAAATAAATTTATTTTGATTTGATATATAAGGATGCATAGTAAATTATAAGAGCATATTACAGAGACGATGGTTTTTGGGACAAGTAGGTAATGATTGTAGTTTTGTTTACTATTCGTATTCATTCGAATACTTTTACGAAAACGAAAATTAGTATCGCATTGAAGCAGCCGCTCCTGGCGACATACGTAAAGAGTTAAAATTTTGCAATACAAATTCTCGTTTTCGTGAACGTGATCGAATAGTGGCTGAAACACGCATTAGGCACCCTGAGCGTATGCGGAAGGAAGCTCCTTCGAAACCGCACATTTTGCGGTTTTACGTTGATTTCTTTCGGCTTCTTCTCATGAGATCCTTCCGGTTATAGTGGAGGGCTGAGCTCCACTGTAATGTTGACGCCATATCCACAGTTTAGATTTGACGAAAAAAAAAGTGTAAAAAGTTCAGTTTGAATAATAGTTATTTGTTATACAATAGTGCAAAGTTGCTTTTTAACAGCGTGCTCAATTTTGATGACCGAGCAAGCGAAGGATTCTAAAATTAGAATCCTGAGCGTTAGCGTGGGAATCAAAAGAGCACGAGGTGAAAAATCTTTGCACTCGAGTGCAACACGTAACTTTTCATCCCACCTCAGCGAGGAAATGACTAAATGCAAAAAAAAAACATTTACAATCACAAGATACTTTTATTTCAGTTTAGGTATTAGCTACTACATTATGATAGGTAAGTATTACAGAATAATCTTTAAATTAATCCTCTAGCTGATAAAAACGGCTTTTGCACTCAGATATCGAAGAGCAAAAATAGTCTTTCCGAGATGGGGGGACAAAAAATATTTTTTTCATTTTTAGAATCCTTCGCTTGCTCGGTCATCAAAATTAAGCACGCGGTTAAAAAGCAACTTTGCTCTCTTGTATAACAAATAACTATTTTTATCGATAAGGCAGCACAACAGACATCAATCATAAAATGAAAAATACATATCAGGGTATACATAATCAGCACATGCATAAGAACTCTCTTCTCTCTGAATTCCAATCCGGTTTTCGCTTCCTGGGGCTAATTGATTTTTTCTAGTACCTAATAAAATTTTATAACAAAATTAATCAATTATGATTTTGACTTGAATAAAAAAACTATCTCCCTCTACACAACAAACGGTTTACTTAAATTACCTAAAGTATTATAAATACATCCGCAAAACGGTGCTACCCTATAATAGTACAGATCAATTTCAACAACCACCCTAAACCTGTTACGAAGAGTGTTTCAAGTTAATTCATATTTATGTAAGCCCTCATTGGATTAGTCCTCGCTAACGACGCGGGCGTTCCAAAGCCCACGGCCCCACGACCCCACGGCTGGGCTGAGGGTCCCAATGAAGAGTAATCGTGCCGCTAATCGGGGGAAATGGTTGGGACGTTGTTAATTTGATTTTGTGTTAATTCTTTTAATAAAACACAATTAGAATTGTACTGTCTTTCCATCCACACCATCTTGATGGATGGCGCGGTCTACTACTGTGCGTTTCTCACGTTATTTTTTCCAGCTCTCAGCGGCGGTGTTTCCGGACCATTACGACTTAGGGATCTTCAAGAAACTAGCCTATTCCTTCCTTAAAGGCCGGCAACGCATCTGCGATTCCTCTGGTCTTGCGAGTGTCCATGGGCGGCGGTGATTGCTTCCCATCAGATGACCCGCCTGCTCGTCTGCCTCCTTCTAATACAAAAAAATAAAATAAATAAAACGCGAACTAAAAAGTGAAACGCGTTGCGATTTTGATATGTTGGAAATAAAAGTAGACCCGTGTTAATTACGGCTCTAAGAATGCGTTCCGGGCATTTTCCGACAAAAAATTTACTTTTTTTGATGGGTAAGACCAGTTCCCCTAACTGTGACACATGTGATCAATTAGAAGATCTGTATCATATTTTGATGGAATGTGTGCGGGACGCACGTGATAGGACTTTGTTTGTATCCAAATTTGGCCTTAATACTAAGAATGTTCTTATGTATCACGAGCTGCTAGCCGATCCGATGTCACCGCCAGCGCAAAATTTATTTTTATGGTATACCTTTAGACGTTAAGTATAGGAATAAGATGTGATGGGACTGGCATTGTCACTGTGTGATAAACGTCCCAAAAAAATAAAGATTAAAAAAAATAAAATGAATAATTTGAAATTATGTTTTTTTATTGACTATCACTTTACATTTTCATGCTTCACAGCCGGTGTCAGACTCAAAGGTGCCGCGTTCGTTTCTAAGCGGGGGTACATTATTACAAGTACAGCCGCAGTGACTTACGCAATGTCAGCTCGAAAGATTGCAAATATATTTTTATTCTCTATCTCTATGCGAGCAAAATCAATAATCTTCTAATAGATTTACGATGAGAATCACCATAACACCGCTGATAGATACAAATGTAATGTCGCCACGCGTCATTTGCCGCCGAGACCAAAACATTTCAAAACTTAAGTCACATACACACAAAAAGAATCTTTTTTCTTATATAGAGAAAAAACACTTAAAAATGTACCTTGTGTCGTTATAAATACGAGTCAGTATCGGTTGTAGTGGCAGAAAGGGGAGGTTGGGCTATAAAAGTTTAGAACATTAGTTGTATAGCCGTGGTGGATGGATGCGTCGAGGGGAGGTCTCCTTTCCGCTACTATTTATTATTTTGATATTCCTCGCAAATTAAATGACAAAAAGCAAGTTTTCCCATTGTGTTTTTAATGTTGCAAGGGGGTAGGTTTGCCTCCATTTGTCAACAACTTGTTTTCGCATTTTCTCTTTCTTTATTTAATAATCGTCGGCTCGGTGGCCGAGTGGGGAAGCGCTCGGCCCGATACCCAAAAGTCTCAGGTTCAAAATTCAAAATCATTTATTCAGTTTAGGCTACAAGTAGCTCTTATGAATGTCACTATGCCATCGGTTCGTAAGTCTACACAGGGCGGGAGATCTTGTACTGAGAAGAACCGGCAAGAAACTCAGCAAGTGTCCAGCTCTTTTCTCCCTTACAGCGTCAAAAATATTGCAAAATGCCCTGTCATAGCAGGACACTTTCCATTACAATAAACACAAAAAATATAGAAGACAACCACAACATTTAAAAGAAAACACAAAATAAAAAATATACGTTAACAAATTTACATCAGGTAAAAGTTGCAATTTCCACAATGTCATACAGTACCACTACAGTACTATCGTAAAAGTAAAAAATTGTTTAAAAAAAACAAAGTCAAATTATAGTGAATAATACTAAAAATAAGATAAGTATGCGTGAGCAGACCAGCCACCACAGGCGGCACCCGTTCACGAGTATGACATATGAATCAGCCATCGCTTCGCTCAACCATATTTTAGGGAACGTAACGACCCGACGCACACGCCACCACCGCAGAGACAGTAAAGAGAGCATGACACACTCAAGATACTCTAAATAAAAACTTAGTGATCTATTTAACGCAACGCTGTTTATTATCTGTAGGACACTGTATATAAAGGCTATCATATCAGTATAAAAATTATATAAATTAATTTTATTATGATGATTCAAATAGAGTATAATGTTTTTTTATTATAACCAGGGGGTCGACCGCCTAACTCTCTCGCTTTCGATCGCTTTGAAGGCGAGGCGAGGAGGAGGCGTCATCTTGTCATTTCGAGAGCAATATGAAAGCAATATCGAAAGCTATAGGCTATAGGCTATAGCTTTCGATATTGCTTTCTTAATATAATATCGAATAATATCGAAAGTATAGCTTTCGATATTATTCGATATTATATTAGAAAGCGAGGCGAGGGCCTTGCATTCAAAGCGATCGAAAACGAGAGTGTTACGCGGTTGGGGGGCAGGCTGTTTTATCATCTTTATGTATATCGTTATGTTCTAATTTTTTTATTGACAGCAAGCAATAAAATAAAAATAGTACAATAGTAAATAAGTATTAGTATTATATAATAAATTTAATAAAATATATAGTTTAAGGAATATCGTAGAAATCTATAGGTATAAGTGAAATATACAACAACAACCTACTGTAAGCTGTAAATTCACTCATTCATTCAAATGAATGTAAACATAAATACATATTTATGTTTTCATTCATTATACATATCGCACTTTGAAATATTTGTTTTTTTTTTCTATTTTTAACTAAAATTAACGTAGTCTCCACAGCTGGTTAACTGAACATTATTGTTTATATAATTGTGAAGATTTGTTAATAGCATATGTCTATTTATTCTCCTTAACTTTAGATGTTATTTGTCTGTAAATCTTCCTAGAAATAAATAAATAAAAATAAATAAATAAATAAATCTAAATATTCTTTTACAGTCATAGTCATACAGTACCACTACAGTACTATCGTAAAAGTCAAGAATTGTTCAGTTCCCAGGTCAGGCAATGTGTTTCGGATTTTCGATGCATATCCCGGGATAGTGATCACCAACCCGCATTTGGCAAGCGTGGTGATGAAGCCATTACCCATCAATTGTAGTGATGACTTGATTCCAATGATGGAGGCCTTTGCCCAGCAGCTATGTACTTAATTATTTAATAATACTTAACAAAAAACTGGCCCAGTGCGAGTCGGACTCGCGCACGAAGTGTTCCGTACTTTATGACGTATTAAAAAAACTACTTACTAGATCTCGTTCAAACCAATTTTCGGTGGAAGTTTGCATGGTAATGTACATCATATATTTTTTTTAGTTTTATCATTCTCTTATTTTAGAAGTTACAGAGGGGGACACATATTTTACCACTTTGGAAGTGTCTCTCGCGTAAACTATTCAGTTTAGAAAAAACCCCAAAATTCATTGATTTTTTTCTATTTTTGTGTGAAAATCTTAATGCGGTTCACAGAGTACATCTACTTACCAAGTTTCAACAGTATAGTTCTTATAGTTTCGGAAAAAAGTGGCTGTGACATACGGACGGACGGACAGACAGACAGACAGACAGACATGACGTATCCATAAGGGTACCGTTTTTTGCCATTTGGCTACGGAACCCTAAAAATGGAATGCTCTCCCAGCACACCACTTTTTTTTTCATCCTACAACATGGGGTTCCTACAACCCGAAGGTTTGAGTTAGATTCCGAGGTATGATTTTTTTAAATCAAGCAGCATCTCACCTAGTTAGTGAAGATGTGGCCTACAGTGGTAATTTTTAATTATGTAAAGGAGTAAATTCGTATTAGTGTTGTAAAAAACTATTTTGCCCGGTGAGTCTTCATTTTATTACCCGAGTCTAATCACAAGACTCTATTCATAAGGACAGAGGCTCTACTGCTACGCATTACGAGCATATCGGGTATCATCATCATCACCAGCTCATGTAATGTCCCCACTGCTGGGCACGAGCCATCCCTATAGATGGATAGGAAGAACGGGCCATATACCACCATGCGGTTCAGTTTAATTCATAAGGATTCCATAATCAGAACTAGATTTTGATAAAATGGGACCAATCTGGAAGTATATCCTTTCAAATGAAAAAAGAATTTTCCAAATCGGTGTATAAATGACGGAGTTATGAGGTAACAAACATTAAAAATACAACCGAATTGAGAACCTCCTCCTTTTTTTGAAGTCGGTTAATAACTCGAGTTAGGTTTACAACTCAAGTTTGTTTTAGAAGAAATCCACTGCTGGACATGTCTCTCCTTGTGCACGCCACCGAGCACCATCCGCGGCTACTCTCATCCAGCTCTTGCCAGCCACCTGCGAAGATCGTCGCTCCACCTAGTCTGAGGGCGTCCTACACTACGTTTGTCGATACGCGGTCTCCACTCGAGAACTCGTTACCCCAACGGTTTTCAGTTCTGCGACTAATATGACCGGCCCACTGCCACTTCAGCTTGCTGATCCGATGGGCTATGTCGATTACTTTCGTTCTCTGTCGGATCACCTCATTCCGAAGTCGATCCTTCAGAGAAACTCCGAACATAGCCTTTTCCATAGTTCGCTGAGCGACTTTAAATTTGTAAAGAAATATTTATGATGATTTATAGTACTAGCATCGTTTCCTCTTAGCTTCCTTCCTCTTCGGTGGCTGCTGATAAAGTACCGAACAATATTTTTTGTTTACAACATTTTTGCTTTCATCTTGCTTCCTATTTGGCAACATCTTCCTCTTCCATAGTAACCGTTCATGTATTCGTTTCTGCTCTATGGTAATACTAATTCGTTGTCGTAGTCGTTCGTTGTCGTTAGATGTAGAAGCCCAAGGAACATTCAGGGATCACATCATCAGGCAAGGATATCCACTCGTAGCTGTTTGCATTATAAAAGAATTATAAAACGCATTGTGCGGATGGCTGTCATATCAACAACGTAAGAGTGGTTTTGTCACAGACCAAATATGGTTTTGTTAACCTGCGTGAGTGGCCCGATGATGAAAGGGGAATATTAACATTTAAAAGTCAAATCTATCCTTTTCCTGTTGATTTTTAATTTTATTGTAATTTATAATTGTAAATTTATTGTTATTTTATTTTATGGATTATTGGTTCTGAATTAAATGAATTATTTTTATTATTATTATAAATCTACATCATGGGGTGAAAGCTTAAGTTATTATTTTGAAGGTGATATACCTACTTGTCTGAGACGGACACCCTAAAAATATTTACCTTATTTTAGATAGGTACTTTTTTTTCCTATAGTTGATGGCTTCGTGCGATTAGCACATTTAGCCAGTGTCAAAGTAATTTTTCTTACAAGTAATATGATAAACAATATTTCTTTCCTGTATGATGGCGATGAATGATAATAGAAATGAGAAGTGAGAAATGATATACAACCCAATCCCCAACCCCTCCACTTCCCATTTATTTAAAATTTTTAGCTTAACGTAAATCATATAGCATTTTATATTTATTTATATTATATTTAATTATGTATCATATGTTTATTACATTTTTTTATTATTATATAATGTATCTTTAATTCTCTTAAATTAAGTTAGCATAGTCTTATTTGTTGATGAACATGCTGTGTGCACATCTTTGTGGAATTATGACTTACCAATGTTTCAATTTGACTGCATAATCGTTTATCATGTTTTTGTTATAATTCTGTTTTGTGTACCTAATAAAATAAATAAATAAATAATAATCCACCATATTTTACATTAATATTCGACATTACACAAATTTTAGAAAATAAAACAAAACCTCAGACATGACTCTTCACTTTCCCGCCAAGAAGTCCTTTTAGATACTTGTTTCAACAAAGCCATTACGTCATAGAGAGTAGACTACAACATGTCAATAATCTTCTTTTCCCTAATGTCGTAAAACTGTCACTCAACATCCCCAAAGTATTTTGATGAGCAGACCTATAAAAACTATCAAAAATGAAGGCGGCGTGCGTCATCCTGGCCGTGCTGATACTCGTCGCCATCATGGCCGTCTGCATCATGGTGAAGTTCGCCACAGAGATCACGCTGCAGGAGCAGAGAAGGGATTACATGCCCGCCGGAGAGGTGTACAACTTCGCCAGATCAATGGGCGTGATATCCCTGAGCGAGAACTCTTCACAGACCATGTCTGACCGGTTCCCTTACGTGGCAGCGATCACCAGGAACGCATCTACCACTTGGTCCTTCGCGTGCTTCGCGACCACAGTCCTGGTCAAATGGGTGGTCACATCAGCACACTGCCGAAGGCCTGGCTCCATCCATAGAGTATTAGTCTACACTAATTTCGTTCGGAACTACACGCAAACGTACCCTATCATATCCTGGAGGATACACGAAAAGTTCAACAGCAGCTACACCATGCCGAGATACGACATAGCTGTCGCCAAGCTGAATGTAGACTACTACCCTTTTACAATGAAGCCGGCTACGTTCGACGCCCATCCGGCGCCCCAAGTGGTCGAAGCCAGCGTGTGGAAGACCGTATCGGCTATGGACAAAAAGATGTTTCTGACGAACGACTTCGAGAAGCTGGAAGTGAATCTGTTGCCCAACATGCGGTGCCTCGAGTCGTATGGGTTGGAGTTAGACGACAGTCTGCTTTGCGTTGACCTGTCGTTGTATGAGGACTGCTTCATCCACGAGTTTGGACCTCTGTTCTATGGTGATAAACTGGTGGGCGTGCTGGCGGTGAAGCCACGGGACTGTGACACCAAGATGGCCATATTCACCAACGTCTCGTATTACGCCAACTGGATCGTAAAGTCGACGTTAAACTCTAATCGTTACGTATGATGTCCGGTGAACCGGCATCCCACTGACTTTGGCTAAGACACATTTTTACTGAGTTCTACTGTTTTTGTTAAGTGTTTTTGTAAAACTTAATTAAAAAGTTTTTTTGCTTAAAGTTTCTTTCAATGTTGCATGTTGGTGCGGGCTTGTCGGTTTGGCTCCGTCCGATCAGACCCTCGGAGAATCTGATAAGGAACGGGGACACGCTTGTGTGATGCTATTCTCGCTAGAAACCCTCTGTCGACATTTCAAGCACACGGCTTGGGGAACCCTTTAAGATCCTCCTCGCCCCCAAAAAGTCTGGTGACGCTGAAAACGCCGTTTGAGCCCAACTGGGGGTCATTTTCACTGGTAAATTAACTAACAGTTCTACGCGGATTGGTTAAACTGCAAATAGTAACTTATTAAACATGCATTACCGCTACACAAGTTTAGTAGAAACAACGTTAACAAAACCTATAAGTAACAAACAATATTGATGAAGAGTCTTGTAGGGACCATGCGATAACGTTTTTAGGGTTCCGTAGCCAAATGGCAAAAAACGGAACCCTTATGGATTCGTCATGTCTGTCTGTTTGTCTGTCTGTCCGTCCGTATGTCACAGCCACTTTTTTTATTTGATTAAAAAATATTTGACTTTGACTCTGTGTCGGTTACTGGTCTTAAAGTGTCGAGCACTGGAGCCAGTAGGTACCCTAGTTGCATTTCAAACACTACCACTATTTCAAACCGCCTCTTTGGTCTAGTGGTTAAGACCACCGGTTTAGACCCAAAGGTCCCGGGATCGATTCCCAGCGGAGGGTACATGTTTGTGTACTCAGTTTGGTTGGTGGTAGGACTTGTTTGTCCGCCTGGCTAGCTACCATCATCTTATCTAAATATGTCGCCATATCATCAATATTTGTAGCATTGCTGTGTTCTGGCAGCTAGATAAGATAGCCAGTGCCTCACTAGTTGAGGATCCCGGGTGAAGTGCGCTTCCATCATTGGCCTTATTATCACACACCATGTCCGACAAACAATTGAATTTCTATTGTGTCTGGGGCTCTCTGCGGTCAACCTGTTAACTTAACATTATTCATCCGCCATTCGATAACGAAAACGAAAATGAGTATCGTATTGAAACATACTTACGAAAAGAGTTAAAAATTTTGCCATACAAATTTTTGTTATCGTAAACTATGAGAATTATATAATCTATGGTTGGAACTTCTTGGCGGGAAAGTGAAGAGTCATGTCAGCGGCTTTGTTTTATTTTCGAAAATTTATGTTATATCGAATATTAATGTGAAATAATGGTGGGTTATTAACCGTTAAGTGTTCGTGAGTGTGCATGAGTGTTGGCAATTGAAACAAAACAGTGCAACGTCACTTTTAAAATTCTCTCAAGAAGTCCGCCCGAGGACTTAGTAAAGCCCCACATCTTGACTGAGATACTCGAGGGGTTGGCGGGTATATCATTTCTCACTTCTCATTTCTATTATCATTCATCATCAACATACAGAAAAGAAATATTATTTATTTACGTATTACTTGTTAGAAAAATTACTTTGACACTGGCAAAATGTGTTAATCGCACGAAGCCATGAACAAAAAGAAAAAAAATCTATGGTAGACCTTGTTCTATGGAATATCGTTTTGTGCAGTCTGTGTGGTAATGGCCGGTGCTTAGGATATAGGAGGTCCCCGCCCGATCCTCTAAATGCCACTACACATTTACAGAATACACTAAACATGCACACTAGCTTAGGTCCAAGACACCGTACTCGTAGAACAAGGGTACGAAGAACCGGTTCACACGCGCTCTATACCAGGTACAGACATGTACCTGGGCGCTTCTCTCCTCCTCCACGGCCCGGTCTACCCGAGCCGAGGTCCGAGCCTTTAGAGGCGCCCTCGGGTGGTTCCGCCCCCCGATCCGATCCGAACCCTTCGGAGAATCTAGTAGGGCACGGGGACGCGCACTAGTGCGCGATGCCGTTCCCTCTAGAAAACCTCCAAAGGTGATTCGTTTCACACGGCTTGAGGGACCCTTTACGTTCCTCGCCGCCCCCAAAAAAGCCCAGTGAAGCTGAAAATGCCGTCTGAGGCAATCAGCAAACTCTCTCAAAAAAAATAAAAAAAATTAGGATATAGGAGTTAGTTTGTTACAAGTAATAATAGTAGAATAAAGTCAATCTTTCTTATTTATGGGGCTTTTATTACAATTTCAATGAATACGGATAGTATAAAACTCACACTATGCACTCTGTGATGATAACCAAAGCGAGAATTTATACGACAACATTAAAGCAGCGACACCTGGTGACCTACGAGGAACGTTGTTGCTTTGCCTTACTAAATTACAAATAGGTTTATCACGTTTTCGTAACGTAATCTAACGAATGACATGCATACTCTGTAAGTTATAAATATAACTTAATACTTCCACATGGAACCACTATATTGCCTAAAATATAATTCAAACAAAACTGAATTATTTGTCCCAACACGCAGCGCCATCTATTGATAGTCGACATTAAACACTTACACGTAAAAGGCAGGGGAAAGTTTGGAGATTTATTCAACAGAAAGAAAGTAAAAAAATCTCTTTTATTCTTTTACGGTTGAATCTCACCAGTAATCATGAAATATAATTTTTTGAAAGTTTTTTTAGGTTTTTACTGTTCTCGTATTTGCAGTGTCAGAATAGTCATAAGGCCCAAATTCTGCTAAATAACCGTCAATCTGAAATTTTCCCACTACTCTTTCGATGACCTAGACGTTGTAGTTTCCAAAAGTCAAGATAAAATAACATGTAGATCCTAATACATAGCAACAACACGCCTGTTTGGATCTTAGCTGTATTAAAATATGTCAGGACAATTTAATTGAAAATAGGCGTTTATATGTATACAATAACTCAAAAAAAAAGATTGTTTATTTAAAGTACAATTATATATATATATTTTTTTAATTTTATTTTATTCAGGACAATAAACAATCACACAATAACAAATATGTCATACATAATTATAACCAAATGGAATCATTGTGCAACCAGCGACATTGTCCACAACAGAGGTAAAAAAAAACAACAACTAAGTACAATTAAGACAGGAACATTAAAATGCAACATGCAAAGACTTGCATACAAAATATAGAATAAATCCGCAAAACTATATTGGTGACCATTAAATTGTGCTTTGTATAAAGAATTGTATATAAACAATTCGAATTTGTTTAAGATTAAAACTATTATAAATAAACTTTAAATAAAACTATTCAACTATATTGTCTGCCGAATGTACTAAGCCCACCCTGTTCACTAGTGTTCACGCAGATGTAAGATTATTCATAACTACCTATCTCGCCGGGAGAATGGGTGCGGACTGCGGAGTCGCAGTAATTTATCACATTTTTGCGAGGGTTCCCCCGGGCTGAGCAGTTATACAAAGATATTATCTTAGCCAGTTGTAAAAGTTACTTGCCATTTCGATAACAGATAGTGTATGGGGCGCTTGCATTGACTCGTAGTTTTGTTATAAATCCGCATGGAACAAGACTGAATACACATTTTTACACAAACAATAATTAACGTAATAAAAATTATCCTGTGATACTTTCGGGCATCTAACTCGTATACCCGTGACAAAAACATGTCAAAAAAAATTGTGTTAGCTTACTCTCAGTACCTAGTGTTATTCTGAATACCTAGTCGCGTTTCTACTACACCCAACGCACCACCGGTTCGAAAAGCAGTCATTTATAGGTATCTTAACGTAGCTGTGACGTGCTTTAAATAGCAAATTGGTTAGGATTGATTATTGTTGATTTTAAATTAAAAATATTATTTTCACTTCTCATGCTCGTAAAGTTGTTCTTTATGTCGAGAGAAGGCTGCATAAAATGGGTTTCTTATGCTCTTGTGCATAAAGTAATTTCTTCGTTCAAGACTAAGGCAATTAGGCCTTACAGCCACATACACAATACTTAATTCTATTCTACTTCATTTAATTGATGTATCTTTATGAGATTTAGGTTATATCTTAATTTAATTACGACATATGTATTACTATCTAAATACAAAGGAGACGGTTAAGCAGTGGTAGTTGAAAACCGACAGCAATGAAAAGTATATCATTCGAAAGCTAATTTATGCTCTAACATTACCAATTTATTTCAATTTTTAATTTACTCCCGTTTTATTTTAAATCACAAATAAAAATTGCGTATTTTCATGTTGTTGTTAACCCCGATTACAATTTATTTACTCTGTGTCAGTGACGTCAGGTGCTAATCTGGCTGACATTTCAAAAGCACAAACCAATCGATCAAGTCAATCGATCAAATAAACCCTTAGAATTTTAGACATTATCTTTTTTTTTTAAATTATTATATACTGGTTAGTTACTAAACAAAAACTGCACTTAATTGTTAATACCTGAAGCTCATAAATATATTTAATAGGTACTTAGCTGTTCAAACTGCAGTTCCTACCTTCACAATCTCTAAATCTGTAGTAGTTAGGTGTAAGTAAGTCACCTAAGCCTAACTATTCCTAAGCGCAAGTTCATAAGCGCTATTTGTAGCCTAAACTGAATAAATGATTTTGAATTTGAATTTGAATTATTACAATAGTGAGCTTACTCCTACTTATTATCTTATAGTCTTATAGCAAGAAAATATATCTACTGAGTTAAGATCTTGACTGTTCTGTTCTTTCAAAAATTCATATAACAAGAATATAAAATAATTATAATTATAAGGTTTGTATTAAGATCTTGACTGTAATAACTAAATATGCGGAAGAGAAATAAAACAGGTTTTTTAAAGTTAAAAATAAATTATTAATGATCTTCATCAATTACCAAAATACCATCTAAAAAGCTGGCAGGTGGTAGTATCGTATCTTGATGCCGTGCCCAACCCAGATACCACACCATAGTCATGACATGTGCACAACTCCCAACTGTCCGCTTTCCAATTATACATGAACAGCCCTTGGCGTCGCATCCGCATGTTCTGCAATCCGCACAACGGATCGAATGGGGCACGAAGCGGCCAATGTTGCCAGTTCAATTATTATGTTGAACTTTTGAAATTAAATATTTAAAAAGCGGGGGTACTTTAAAATCTGATATTTAGGCAAATGATAAACAAAAATGAGAACTTTGTGTCGTTTAAATTTCAAAGCAGTCGGTGTTCCACTACCAGGTGCCATACAAAATCTATACCGTCTCCTTTACGATTGACACGGGCGGGCAAAAACGTAAACAAAATATAACGCAAATATTTATGATCATAGTCGAACGTCACATAGATGAAAATAAAATAAAAATTAAGAAAAATTGTTACATTATAAAAATTAATTAAATTTTCTTGTTTATGCTTATTCCTTGTTTTATTTCCTTGCAATCGATGTGAAAAGCAGAGTGTAAAACTCGAGTATAAAACCCATTTTACCTTCGATACGTCTCGGGTAAAATGGCTCGTTTTATGCTCTTGTTGTACAATCTACTATTTGCTAACGCATCACAACCAAAAACCATATCAGCAATTCTCTCGCTCGCAGCACCTAATAGTAAAACAAAATATTGTTTTTGAATTTACTTATTATTTCCTCTTCATAACTGATGGTCAAAAAAAATCCAAATTCAAAATCATTTTTTCAGTTTAGGCTTATATAAAGTATATTCTAAGCTTCATTTATAGAAATCTTTTTTAGTGGAACCTACATTATTAGTGGAACCTACATTATTTTACATTCTTTTATACTATTTTGTGTTCTGTACAGAGATGGCATATGATAATAATTTATCCATTTACTATCAAAACGTGAGGGGCTTACGCACAAAATCGCACGAGTTTCTGAGGAACATTCTTTGTGGCAATTATGATGTGGTATGTATAACTGAGTCTTGGCTTAATAGTAATTTCCATGACAATGAATATTTTGATAGCCGATACGAGGTATACCGATGTGATCGTAACGCTGCGGTAAGTGGGCATGTAATGGGCGGCGGTGTACTGATCGCAGTGCGACGCGACCTATGTCCGTCACAGCTGCGTGATGTGTGCTCGCCGCCACCGGCCGAGGAGGTCTGGCTATCTATCCCACTGATGCCACAGTGCGCGAGACGCGTTATGTCATCTGCGTCTGCCGCCCCCACTCGAACACCCCGCCGTTTACACATAATAGCAACGTACATAGCCCACGGCTCTAATCATGAGTTACAATTAACTTCGTTCTACACCAGTGTTAGCGAATTTATAACATCAAATCCCGACGATACCTTCCTTGTACTTGGCGACTTTAACATCACTCACGCTGACTGGTATTTTAATGCCGCGACTAAATGCATGGAGATACGAACAAATAATAACCGCCTCGCATGTCTCACTGCCGATTTTATGAATGTATCTCTTTTATTACAACATAACAATAAGTTTAATAAAAATAGTAGATTATTAGATTTAATTTTCAGTGCTCAGCCCTGCATTGTTACGTCACCCGAATGCCCGTTAGTACCCGAGGATCCGCATCATAAATCTTTGGAAATTGATTTAAATTTAAAATCCCCCGCCCCACTTCTGTCTGCCAGTATTAAAAAAAGAATGTTTTTTAAAGCCGATTTCGATTCAATAAAAAATGGACTTAACGATATAAACTGGGAAAAAAAATTTAGTACTATGGTAGATATCGAATCAATGACAAATTATTTTTATAAAGTTTTAAACAATCTAATAGATAAATATGTACCTACACAAAACCTTACTAATAAAAATAAACGTCCACCGTGGTTTACTACATGTCTTATAAAATTAGAAAAAGAAAAGCTAAAATATCACAAAAAATGGAAAAGTTATAGAAATTTAAGAGACTATCAGACCTTTTCTCTTCTTAGGAAGAGATTTAAGACGTTGGAGGCAGAATGTTATAAAAAATTTATTGAACTCTCTGAAGATAGGATTAAAGCTCATCCAAAGTTTTTTTGGTCTTTCGTTAAGTCCAAAAACTCTTCTAGTTCTTTTCCTGAAAAAATGATCTACAAAGATAAAATCATCTCCAATGGCGGTGAGATCTGTGAGGCTTTTAATGATTATTTTCATTCAGTTTTCGTTACTTCTACCAGTCACAGTTCTGAGTACAAAACATGTGATCCATGTGGTTCTGCCGTAGATTTCAATTTTGTTAACATTTATCACGATAACGTTTTGAAAGAATTGAAACATACAAATACTCATAAGGGTGCTGGGGCTGACGGGATCCATCCTGTTCTCATATCCAAATGTGCCAAAGAACTCGCAGTACCTATAACTAAAATTTTTTGTGTCTCCATCCAAACAGGGGTGTTCCCCAGTTCATGGAAACGCTCACTTGTAACCCCCATCCCTAAAAATAATAGACGGGATCGTATAGACGAATATAGACCTATTTCTAAACTTTGTGTCTTTGGCAAAATTCTAGAGAAGATTGTAACTGCCCAAATGTCGCACTCTTTTCGTAATTTCATCTCTGAGGCTCAACATGGTTTCTTTAAGCGCCGCAGCGTTGACTCTAACATGCTTACTTTTACAGACTTTTTGCTGCAAGCCATGGATGATGGCTTGCAGGTGGATGTCGTGTACACCGACTTCTCCAAAGCGTTCGATAAAATCAACCACGATCTGCTCATAAAGAAGCTTGCAAAAGCCGGTGTGCATGGCAGCCTCCTGAGGTGGATTCGGTCTTACATAAGTAACAGGAGTCAGGCAGTCTTTGTGAAGGGTTACTGCTCACAATTTTTGCCAGTTCCATCTGGCGTGCCTCAAGGGTCTCATATGGGGCCGTTGCTGTTCTCAGTGTATATTAATGATATTGGTGATATCCTAAAACACAGTCACCATCTCTTATATGCTGACGACACTAAGTTATATCGTGTCATTAGATCAGTCAGCGACTGTAACAAACTACAGGAAGATCTACATCAGTTGCATACCTACTGTAAGTCAAATCACCTACTCCTTAACAGTGATAAATGTTACACAATATCTTATACACGTAAGAAAAACAAAATCACTTACGACTACCACATAAACGAAAATACATTGCAAAGAGTGACTCAAATCAGGGATTTAGGTATAATCATGGACTCGGAGTTATCATTTAACGCCCACATTGATCACATCCTTGCTTCTGCCTTTCGGAATCTAGGCTTCATACTACGTGTAAGTAAACCTTTTAATCGACCTGGCACATTAAAAATCTTGTACTTCTCATTTGTTCGATCCTTTTTAGATTTTTGCAGCACGGTGTGGAGTCCATGTTATGAAGTTCACATTAATAGAATTGAAACAGTACAAAAAAAATTTATTAAATCCTTAAATTATCGCCAGAATATAATAAATAATGAGTCATACACCGCATCGTTAAAAAGAAACAACTTGTTATCTCTACGCAACAGGCGTAAAATGTTTGACATAGTATTTCTCTATAAAATACTCAACAGCCTAGTAGATTCCTCGTTGCTACTGAGCAAGATGTCCTTTGTATCTCGTGCTCGTCTCCCAGTGCGCTCCTCACGTTCGAAACCACTCTTCGCCACCCCACGATACCGTAAGAATTATACGCGTAACTCATTTGTATTCCGTTCCACTAACACTTACAATAAAGAATGCACCGATATAGATCTATTTAGTACATCGTTACCTAAGCTAAAATCTATTCTCTCAGAAAGCTTGAGTTGTGACTAATTATCTTTTATAGTTACTGTTCTTTGTGCTTCTTCTTGTAATTGAATTTGATCAATGTAACCACGATAGTACATATAGTACATAGCTAAAATTTTAATTCTAATTTTTATTATTATTATTGTTAGTTGACTAGTTTTTGTTCTAATTACATAAGTATTGTCTTGTCTTATGGCTCAAATAACTAAGATTATTTTAACACGTTATAGGCACTATAGGTCTTTCTTTGTAACCATCATGTAAATTATATTGCTTTATTGTAGAAATGACTGTTTGTTGCCTTAAATAAATAAAAAAAAAAAAAAAAAAAAAATCTTGCTTAAGTACATAGGTATAGCAATGTACATGTAGTGTTGACGAAAAATGGAAGCGCCTACAAAATGTACATTAGCAATTTCACATTACTACAACTTTACGCTTGTTGCGATATAAAATTTGCTTCCTTAGTTTTTTAATAATGATTCTATGTTTTTTAAATAGTAATTCTATGTTTTTCTTATTTTCAAAAAAGGTCGCTAATAATGTAAGCATGCAAAAATACGACTATGTAATGTGTTGATTACACTACAAGCATTTATTTTTAATGAATTCTTAGTAGGTATGACAATTTGTCACGGCCACTGGTAGGTGTAAGCTATTTCATTAGCCTTAATCAGTTTGCTTTATCATGATTTAAAGCGTGGGTATAGAATGTATCAACACGATTCAGCACTTATGATCGAGTTCGCACAGCGGTGACCACACCCTAAGTCAATAGCTAGGAAATAATAATGTTTTTATTAAATTCAGTGTATGCTGTAAACTCTTAAGCAGAATTTCAACTGCCGCTGCTGTACACCTACATGTCCTACTTACATAGTAAATAGTACTCAATACCGTTAAATATTTTTAATGCATTTCTAGTTGATGAGTTAAATGTATTTATTTATTGGCACCTACTAACAAAAAGGCACTTTATCGTAGGTGCGCAAATACCAAACCAATAGTCGCTTTATGATACAAAAACGAAATATTGAAAAAAATATTAGATGCTGATTAATTATTCCCTAATGATTAATTAATTGACTACTAGATATTAAAAAAAACTTTACAAACCCTTTATAATATTACCGTAGATAACTGTATAGTTTTGTACCTATTGTCTTTCAATTTAATGCAACTGTGACTGCAATCGATAAATGGAACGGAAGCTACTGACGGCGGGTGAGACAAAATTGATTAGCTTTCCTAGTCAAGCCTACGCTGCGACATGCGAGGACCTTGCCGAGTTGCGGACACATTCCTAACTATAAGATGAAATCAACAATCACAGTCCAGTATCCTTAAAAGGAATTGTCCTCTTACGAACCGCATACTAACGTAATGCTAGGAATTAACAATGAAAATAAAGCTGTAACTAAAAGTTGCATCAAAATAGCTATGAGTCAAACTGCTCCTGTTTTGCGTGAAATCGTAGTAGGTAGGTAGGTAGGTAGATATTATGAATCAGCATCCAGCACAGCAGATGCAAGGAAAAATCAATACTGTGCGCGTAACATGAGTATAACTTGTAGCAATCCATACGAAAACGTACGTAATATTTTATAATAAGTTAACACAGGCTGTATTGTTAAGCAACTGTGTAGAAGTGTTTTAATAATTAATAAAATAAAAGTATTCACTTCTTGGCGATTTTGTGTCGAAATTAAAACGAAATAGTCGTGAACGTAGCCGCAGGTGAATCGTTGCTGCAATTGATTGGTTGGTGAACGCACCAGAGGGCGCAGTTGTACTCGTGATGTTGTTACATACTGTATGGGCGTGTGAGTGCTTGTGTAGAAAAAATTGTGTTTTGTGATGTCCCGAGCACGAATGGAAAGCAAAAACGGTATGTACATTGAGTTAACTACGTTATCTATCAATTTCAACATTCACGGGCTTGTGAACTGTACAGAAATCTTATAGGAAATGAGAAATCTTACATCTGTGCGATCAGATGTATAACCCAACCAAATTGAGGTCGCCTCATTAGTGGTGCACTTCCTACTGCTCCCTTTCACTTCTATTTGGTCGTATTACATCCCCGCCATCTTGTGGCTAGAGCTTTTCAGGATTTCATATAAATATATCGATCGACAGCTTTTCGTAACCTCATTTCGACGTTATTCTTGTTCTACGGTAGCCAATACATATGTAAACCATTCATTGTTAGTTCCGCATTGATTGTAATTTGTTGAAATTGGCTGTTTAACTTTTGTTGACATTAGCAAGTAAGGATTTGAAGCTGAAAAATTCAATAAACTAGTAATTTTGCGGGGCTTCCTTTGAATAGGGTTCCTGTGGTAAGCCTCTCCCTCCATACGAATGCTTAAAAGTCGATATTTAATTGATATCGGTGTGTTAGTGCGTTAACTTGTATGGCCTTGCATAGGAGCGCCTACATTCGAAGAGTGACATCAGAAACTCTAAAATAGAATTTAGTAAAGAGTTGTGTTTTTCGCTGAGAACACAGCTTGTGTACGAAGGCCTTTTAGATGAAATTGTTAGGTAAAGATCTAAGTAGGTAATATGTAGCATGCATGACATACTGTTCTCTATTAACAAAATTAGATAATAATTATTAGTAAGTAAGTACCTACCTATCTATGTGCAGCATAACTAGTAGAAACTAATTTAATTTCAATTAGTTTTATTCTACAATTAGTTTATCTGTTACATATAGATAGCACTCCTTACAGATTATTGGTTTAGTAAGACTAACTGATAAAAGTGGGTTCGGTGAGGTTAATAATAATGACATTTTTAATATCATACAAACTAATTTATAATGATAAATTTCATATTACATGACAAAATTACTATTACAATTTTATTTATTCTGTTTCAGATTTAAATCATTAGCTCATTGATTGTGATTGTAAACAATAAATCAATGGAATTGAATTTTACTTAGGTACTCCGGTACCTAGTTAATTATGAATAATAATAATTTAAGAGTGGAGTCGCAGAGGGGAGGCCTTTGCCCAGCAGTGGGACACAAAATAGGCTCATAAAAAAAAATTGCATATAAAAATGGGGGTGTGTGGTGTTTCCACCTAGGGAAGGCTTGTGCCCCAGCAGTTGGGTCTGAACTGAGCTGGTGACGATGATGATGATGATTATGATTATGATCAAGGGACCTTACCTATATGATGGTGAACGACGATCCTAAGCACTATCATGTTTTGCCAAAACATAATTAATTATTACAATACAATCAAACATAAAGTCAACTTAAAATTAAAGAATAGGGGCTATCTTAACTGATTTATAAATAATAAAAATGTTGTTATATTGAAGAAAAAAGAAAAAACTAACACTTTTCCCATGGCTTTGTCCACATAAATTATACCACATATTTTTCTGTACAAAATTTAATACTTTGATTCCCAAATAAAAAAATCATCATCATCATCAGCTCATTTTATGTCCCCACTGCAGGGGCACGAGCCTTCCCTATGGATGGATAGAGAATGGGCCATAAACCACCACGCAGGCCCACTGCGGATTGGTGGTTTTTAACGACTGCTAATGCAGCCGGGACCAATGGCTTTACGTGCCTTCCGTAGCACAGAGGAGCTCAAAATGATACTTTTTGGTCACCCATCCGATGACCGGCCTTTGCGAAAGATGCTTAACCTCAGCACTCGCAGACCGGGCACTTTATCCGCTGCGCCATCGAGCTCCCTGAGCGAGAATAAAAAGATATAAAACCTTATTGGCTTATCAGAATAAAAACAAATTTTATACAACGAAGATCCCAATGGGTCGAAGTGTTACTGGGAGAGGGAAACCTCAGCAGGCCCCACTAAGATAAGATCAAAATAATGCCTATGTTAACTGCAAGGAATGTAGAATTCTATCAGTAAAAGAATTTTTGGAATTGGACCAGCAGTTCCAGAGATTACCCTCCTCAAACAAACAAACTCACAAACTTTACCCCTTTAATATTAGTATCATCATCATCATCATCTCAGCCAAAAGACGTCCACTGCTGGACAAAGGCCTCCCCCAAGGATCTCCACAACGACCGGTTTTGTGCTGCTTTTTAGTATAGAAAAGTAAAATAAATATAATATGTATTGTTATTTTGTTATCTGTATGTCGTTAAAGGCGGCAACAAGCAACTCTAAGAAATTCCTTTTCTTTTAATTGATTTAAATATAAAGCATAGTCTTTATTAGGACACTTGTTATCTCTTGCTCCTTATAAATGCATTAGAGTAAATTCTTAAGAATGTTATTATTAATTAGTGTGTTTTAATGTTTGTTGTATTGTTATCCACACTATGTATGTTGGTTGCGTGTGTGAGTATGGTCAGATTGTCTTGTCTAGGTATCCTAGGTGCAGGCAAAAAACAGGTGTCCTAGGTTTTTAGGCCATGTTATGTTGATCTTAGCATTATCCAATTATGCATCTCAATATACCTACACCTACTTGATATTTAATTATTAATAACTTGGCAAGACACAAGTTATTAATAATTTAATTAACATTTATTTAATTAACACAGGGCAATTTCAATAAAAGATGTGGATAAATACTTGAAGGCTATTTATAGACTGAATAAACTAAATGTTTTTAACAATAATATTATTTTATTTCAAGAAATCAATGCGGGGAGAAATCAATTACAATAGGTGAAGACTTTGTGTATCTTTGTATATTGTGGAAGACATCTTCTTCCTTAACTTAGATAAAGCAATAGACTAAAAATAAAGACTTACATTTATTACATATTTTTACTTAAAAATTAAGTGAAGGGGTACAATTTAAAAATGCTGTTTTAAGTGAGCTTGGTTAGAACTTGTAGGGTACTATAAAACATAGCTCCCAAGCCATGTTAGGTCATGGTTTTTGTTAGCAAGTTCTAGTTTTCGTTAACGTAGGTAATTGGGCCGTATTATCACCAGTTTATTTTATGACTCCACTGCTGGGCCACAAGCCTTTCTTGGATAGAAACACCATAAATGGACCCGCGTGGTGGTTTATGGCCTGTTCTCCCTATCCATCCATAGGGAAGGCTCGTGCCCCAATAGTGAGGACGTACAATGAGAAGGAGAAATGGCCGTAAAGGCCACGCGAGCCCAGTGCGGGGCGGTGGTTGCTAACGACTGCTAATGCAGCCGGGACCAATGGCTCTATCTATATGCCTTCCGAAGTACAGAGGAGTTCAAATTTATACCTAATTAATGTTTGGTCACTTATCCTAACAAGTTTAGCAATCGCAGACCGAATGCTTACACCTTACTTTGTGGCTAAAACCACTGCGCCGTCGAGCTCTTCGGAGCGGAGCGAATCTTTTTTTATTATTTTTTACTTCGTACCGCATTTCTTTATTTTTTTAATGTAGCCTATATTACTCAGCGCTAATATAGCATTCTAATGGTGAAAGATTTTTTTAAATCGGTCTAGTAGTTTTTTAGTTTATTCGTTGCAAACATACATACATACAAAAATACAAAGCTTTCCTCTTTATAAGAATAAGAATAAGAATAAGAATAAGAAACATTTATTGACCTGCACAAAAACAAATACAAACAGATGAGAAAAATAAAAATAAAATAAAACAGAAGAACATCTTAAAACAATTAACACAATCACAAAAAGAAAAAATAGAAATAAAATAAAAGAGAAAGAACACTATAAATAACTATGATATGTGCAAGGCCAACGGGTAGCTGTCTCAGCAATGCTTTTGTGGCAATACACATAGTGCCACAGAAGCGCTGGTTTTCAGACAGCTCCCTGAAAGTGAAGTGGCGACGACTTGTGGTGTGACAAAAATAATATACTACATAAATACTAATAGGAAAATTATATACTTAAAAACACTTACACATACATTAAGAAAAAAATAAATAAAAATAAAATATACATATATATATATAGAATGGCTGCATGTTCACTATGCCCTTGCCTTTGCCTTCACCGAACAAAAGAAACAAGAAAAGAGAAAGAAAAAATATATAAACCTACTTTAAAATCAACCAGCAAAGAGAAGAAGAATATAACTCTACTCTTTGAAGAAGAAGAAAAATTAAAATTAATAATTTAACCATGCATGTCAAAGTCAAATCAAAAAGAAAGTTATCTATTGGTTTAATTAACCCTATGTCTTTGCCACGTATGTTGGTCGTCGACGTGGCAATGGAAAAATAACTTATATTATGAAGTGCACAATGTTCACTCATGCGCAAATTCCACAACATGGCGAGAGACAAAAAAAAAAATAATCCCTACAGCCGCATCAACCCTTGTCGTGAAGAAACCGTAAGTAAGTGTCCAGTCAACGAAGTTCTTTTTCTTTTTGTAATTTAAGAAAATGCATTTTAGTTTTAAGTTTGAATGTGTACTTTGTTTTTAGGTCACGTATCGGTGGTGGAAGGTCATTCCAGCACTGAGAGGCGGCATATCTAAAGGACCCTCTAAAAGCCATTGTTCGGTGTTTGGCAGTCACAAAGACGTGAGTACATGCTCTTTTCTGATATCTGATGCGATCTTGAACCCATACCAGTTTGTTGTAAAGATACTGTGGCCTCCCCGTGCTGATGACACCAAACAATAAGGTTGAAAGGTGGAGCCTTCTGCGTGCTTCCATTTTAAGGGAGTCGGCTGCATTAAGAAAGGGCGTGATGTGCGACCGAGGTGGGATGTGGTAGCAAAACCGAGCACAAGCATTTTGCACACGTTGGACAAGCCCAGCAGACCTGGACAGGAGGCATGGACCATAAACAACATCACAATAGTTGAGTTTGGAGAGAATAAGGGACTCACATAATTTAATTCTAAGTTCTATGCTAATATAAGGTCTTATTTTGTATAGTAATTTAAGTCTGTAAAAACAGTTTCGGGCGCAGTCCATGACATGACTTTCAAAGTTAAGGTGGCTGTCGAGGGTGATTCCCAGGTTTCGGGCTGTGTGTACACGTTCAATGGGTTCCCCTTGTATATAAATATTAAAAAGTGTGGCAGTATCATCAAATTTTAGTAAGTTACTTTTTGTACCTAGTAACATAAGCTTGGATTTAATAGGATTCAGAACAAGGCAGTTTGATTTGCACCAGTGGGCCAAGTTTTTCAGGTCATCATTAATACTAGCAGCAGCAACGGCATGATCTGTTGGTCTGAAGGACAAATACAACTGCAGATCATCTGCATATAAGTGGTGATGGCAATGGGTAATGCTCTGTATTATGTCTGCGCTGTAAAGTATGTACAGGATTGGACCAAGAATGGAACCTTGCGGGACACCCCGTGTGACCATTTGGGGGGGAGACCTCAGCCTTGATCCATCAGCCAATGTTAGCTCCACATACTGCTGTCTGCACGAGAGATAACTATCAAACCACCTTACCGCCCTGGCATCAGCTCCATAATAAGCTAACTTAGATAGTAATAAATTTATATTTATAGAATCGAATGCGCGTGAAAAATCAAGTAGCAGCATTGCCGTCACCTTGCCCTGGTCCTGGGCAGCGAGGAGATTATCAACAACATCAGAAAGAGCAGTAGCAGTACTGCAGCCCTTGCGAAACCCAGACTGGTAGTTAGGAAGGATGTTGTGACATTCAAGGTATTTAGTGAACTGATTGCAAACTATCTTCTCCAAAACCTTGGAGATACATGGAAGTAAGCTAATAGGTCGAAGGTCCATCTCAGAAGAGGGCTGGCTATTCTTTGGAAGCGGCTTAACGACAGCAGTCTTCCAAATCCGTGGAAAAGTGCATTCCTCCATAGACCGGTTGATCATGCTAGTGATGATGCCCAGCGACTGAGGCAAAGTAAGCAGCAACATATCCAAAGACACACCGTCATCACCCTGTGCATTGGATCTGAGCCCTCTAATAGTTTTCAAGACCAAATCTTCACCCACTGGCTGAAGTGTGAAAGTAGCTGAGCAGCCCCTATGGTATTCCAAGTAGGTCAGCTGAGATATGGACACTTTATTTTCACCAGGGACGTTCAAGAAATGCTCGTTTATTACCCTGGGCTCGTCGAAGCAAGGTGGCAGTTCAGAAACAGCCTTTGTGTCGGGTAGCACACTGTTTTTGAGATTCCGCCATAGTTGCTTAGAATTTTTTAACTGCGCGTTTATATGTTTATCAAAGTAACATGCCTTTTCCCTTTCAATAGCTGCAACCACAAGGTGCTTCATTGTTTTATAACTTTCTTTATGAGCTATGGTACTACTTAACTTGGATTTTTTATGGTAATCATCTCTGATACGCATCATACATCTGACGGTGTCTGTAATCCATGGGTGAGGAGGGTGTCTAAAAATACGCTTTCTAACTGGAGCATGTAAGTCAAATAATGTGCATACACAGATGGTAAAAGCCTCAGCCAGGGAGTCGACATTATCGATTTTGCAGAGATTACTCCAATCTATAGCGTCAAGGTCGCCATTAAACCGCTCCAAAACAATGTCCCTCAAAGGCCTATAGGTAACCCAGCGGGGACATGGCTTGGGTCCCTTAATTTTGAATTCGGCTGTTACCATAGCATGCTTACCAAGGTCTGGAGAATACTTGACCTGAACATGAAGAGCTCGAATATCAGCACAAATCACATCTATAAGAGTGCTACTGTGATCCGTGAAATGAGTAGGCTCTGTTACTATTTGGGTCAAGCCGGTACTGTGCAATAGTTCTATTAGTAGTTTGAATTTTCTGCTGCCACAATCTAAACAGTCGATGTTAAAGTCACCCACTAAGATTACACCGTCGCGGTCATTAAAAGAGGTAATGGTATCCATAAGTGCATCAAAAAATAAGTTTACATCAAGCCACGGTGGCCTATAGGCTGTCCCTATCATGATGACCCGATTCTGCAGGCGAACACTTAACCACATTTGTTCCACTGCCGCTGTGCAGGGATGCCGATATATCCGCGCGTTGACACCCTTCCGTATATAGAAGCCAACCCCACCCCCCCTCCCGTCCCGAACGTGACCAGGTCTTGGGTTATGTCATGCCCTGTGTTTAGCGACCCTGCATTAAAAATACTAACCTTTAGGTTTTTTAAATTATTCATTTGGAAAGTTATTGTGTTTCATCATGTAAACATTAAAAATTAAAAACATATTATGTATAAAAATAGTGAAACCAGCACCAAACACAACCTTGCCAGGCATACGCATCTGCTTATTCATTATTGATATCATGCAACAGAAATTGGAAATAATGGTATATTGTAAGATATATGTATCAATACATAGTTCCCTATAATAAATGTAATATTGTAAGTTATATATATGAATAGATAGTTCTCTACAGATTATTGATAACGTGACAATATGTATTAAATAAATATAACACTTTGAACAAATTGTGAGTATTTTTTGTGGCCTTGCACAGGAATATTTATAAAACAAAATGGCGAAAAACAAAGTGGTGATCGCAGGCCACCACATACAGCATATAAGGCAGTAAAATATTGGAAAACAGGATGAGTTATTATATGTAATGTAAGTCACATGATTAAGACGAGCCAGATACATAGTTAAATTAAAATTAACTAATATAAACAATAAATATAAATACAAAGGCATAGCAAGATAGCTTTTACTACAGTGAAAATTATATATTAATGTATAGTTAATGTCGCAGGTCGCCATGGGGCCGCTCAAGGACTGGGCTGGGCTGGATCCGCGGACCAAACGCCCGAGCGAGGTCCCCGTCCGAGCGGAACTGAAAGACCGGCTTCCCATCCCCCTGCCGAGCGAATATGCGGCCGCGTCTCGTCCAAGAGTAGCGCCACTGCAGCCCGCGACATTCCTCGCGCACACAATGAAAAAGCTGGCGGTTCGCACGAGTCAGCCGCTCATTGAGGAAAACGCGAGGGCCCGTAGCGGACGCGGCGCCGGCGCGTCGCACGCGCGCGGCGCGCAGCAGCTCGTCGCGCAGGTGGCGGCGCGCTAGTCGCACCACCATGCGGCGAGGGCGGCCCCCCGCCTCGGCCGGTGGCGCTCCCACGCGCTCCGCAAACACCACGTCCCGCTCCTCCAGTGTGACTCCCAGCCGCGCGGCCAGCACGGTGACCGTCTGGACGGCGCTCACCCCCTTCTCCTCCGGAAGCTGCCCGATCTCCAGATCGGAAAGGAGAGCCTCCTGGTCGCGATCATTGAGCTCTTGCTTGAGCTCGACTATGGTGCGTTCCAGCTCCGCAGTCCCTCCCGATCCGACGGCGTCCGGCTGACGCTGCTCCAGCACATCCAGGCGCTGCTCGATGGTGTCCAGCCGCGCCGACAAGGAATCCCGCAGCAGAACCATCTCTTTTCGAAACTCGCGCATTTCCGCCATGAACTGACCAAGCTCACGGTCAAAAAGAACCTGCCTGCCGTCAGACGCATCGCCAGCATCGGGCTGAAGGGATACTGAGGCTTCTTCGTGAGGTGGAGGCGAAGCACAGACGCTCTTTACTGGAGTCAGACTATTGTCGCCTCTACGAGTATTCCTTTTACAACTCGGACAGGCCCAGTCTCTGCTTACATTAGATTTGTCCGAAATGGCCAGGCAGGCTTTATGGTATTTCATCGGACACATAGCACAAGCAGCGGCACCTACCGGAGACAGAAATTTCCCGCAAGCACCGCAGTGAACCATGATTGATATTTATTTGGCTGCTGTTTGATATAGCAATCTGGAATCGTGCGCAAGCGCTTAACGGTAAACGTAGGTGAGCACGCACACCTCCAGTGCCCGCAGCAACAAGTTTTGGCCAACGTGATAGCGTCTCGTAGTATCGTAGCGCGGTCGTAGCACTACTCGCGTGATGTAGCAGTGCCGTAGTGCGAGGTATGAGGTGTGTTATTTTGTCGCTTCGCTCCCGGCCTCCGTGGTCTTACGGATAAGACGTCGGCGATCGGCCCTCACCTCAAGGGTCCGTGGTTCAAACCCGGTAGTCTGCTACCGCAACAAAAGTGTGTTTCCAAAATTTCCAAAATTTTCTCACCACGCTGGAGACTCCGAAGCTGGTATGGGCGAAGTCTCGGCTAACAGGGCGAAGCCCGGGGCTCCCACACAAGTCCAGTAAATAATTTAATAAAATTACAAAATACACTGACACGTCCACTCGCTGTAATATCGATCGAAGAAAAAAAAAAAAAAAAAAAAAAAAAAAAAAAAAAAAAAAATTATTTATAATATTAGTATAGATAAAGACCTATCTCCCAATTAGTAAGTAAATAGCCTATAACAGTCCCACTGCTGGGCAAAGGCCTCCATCATTGGAATCAATTCATCACTACAATTGATGTGTAATGGTTTAATCACCAAGCTTGCCAAATGTGGGTCGGTGATCATAAACCCGGGATATGCATCAAAAATTCGAAATACACTTTGCCCGTCCTAGGGTTTGAACCCGGGACCTTATTGAGCCGAACGCTTTACCACTTTGCTACCGACACGTCTACCGCCCAATTAACCTATATCTTATACCTTTTAAACAGCATTTGTCTGCGCTGCCGTTTTCCGTTTTACGCTACTGTGAAGCGTATAAAATTCGCGACTAATTATAAACATGGAACCAGTTTCGCAATCGACTTCCGGCACGGTATTAGGCCGCCCCTGTTGCGTTATATTCGTCCGTTCATCATTCAGGTCGGCCGGTTTTGACGTAAACTCAGTGGTGGGTGCGAGTTTTGTTAATTTCACACGATAATGAAAACGTGATTTTGTATGTCGAAATTTAAACTCCGCCATGTTTGTGCGGCTGCTTAACTCTTTCCACGCCAATGACAGATATATCGGACAAACCATTTCCGTGCCCACCACGCCAACGACTGATATATCAGACAAAAAAAATAGTGGAACAAGTCTTTGATTTCTACTTGCCTGAAAGCCTTTATTCAAGTTTATGTCGGTATTTCCAAATATTTAATATCTGAAGAATAAAATAAAGCTACATTTGAAGAATAGTTGTACGTCGTTTCTCTTTAATTTTTGATAAACACAACCCCTTTTTTTTTGCCGAAATCAAAGCTATTTTTACCTTAGTGTCCAGCGCCAAAGACTGATATATGAGACAGTAGTGCTGTTACCAAACCCTTAAATGCCTTATGTATGTTGACTAAATCAATGCCTCCTGGTGAGAAACGTAACTACCGCTTATACCACGGCGAGAGCTCTGAAGAACTCTTTGACTTTATCCCACCTTCTCCCTTCCTCTTGCTCTCCGGAGTCACCGCTGTACCATCTCGAACATTCCATCGCGCACAAAGAAATTAGGTGACTCTTTTCTTTGTCGCACCTCCAAAAGATGGAATAGTCTGCCAGCACACGTTTTCCCTCCTTCCTATGACATGGGGTCCTTCAAACGAGGCGTGAAGAAGCACCTTGAGGGCCGGCAGGGTGTGGGTGACTGATGCTGCGTTGTTTTCACGCTGCACCAGTTGTCCTCGCGTCTGGACTCCGTTTCCACTTAACATCAGATGTAGAGATGAAAATGACCAAAGTGACTGAATTTGACTGACTGTCAATTACAGTCAAATTGGTCAAAAACGGTCATTTACTGTCAAAAAGGGTCATATATGGTCAATATGATCTTTAGTGTTTTTTAATATTTATTTTGAATAAAAATGTAAAAAAAGCGTTTAGCTAGATTTAGGTTTCAAATTCTTTTTATAACCTCAAGTAAACCGGTAGTAAATTTATATTTACTAAGTTAAAACTCCATAAATTAAAAACATATATTTTTCAAATGATTTATTTTAATATAAAAAAAATTACAAGTAGCTTTGAATCACAAAGACCTAAAATTATAGCATTAAGGGATCATCGTTCTCCGTGTTGTGGTCTTCAAAATTACGGGAGTGCTCTTTGGTGTCTATAAATTCGAGGTTATCATGTTCTTCTTCATCAGAGTCGGAACTCGAATCATCGCAGGAATATTATTGGGCTGTAGACTTTTGTTTTTTAATTTAAATAAACTGAAATCGTGTCGCGATGTTGGCGGAATTGGCAGTAATGTAAATAGTTGTGACTAGTTATATTTAGTCACTTTAACAGTTAGAATTATTGATATGTTTAAGTCAATTTGATTGAATTTGACAATAAATAAGGTTTTTGACAATCGTGACTGGTCAGATTCAGTCATTTTACATCTCTAATCAGGTGGAGTGGAGTCCTAATACCTAAAACACGAACGCACTAGGCATGCTGGTGTTCTAAGTTGATTGCAAATTCTATTCACTATTCGAACACGTTATCAAAACCCAACATTTTTACCAGGCAATAAGCATTGTTATTGTTAAGCCATCCAAAAAGCTAATACCATTGAGAGTACAATATTGCACCCGCCCGATCCTTATAATGCCACTACACAATACATTTACAAAATACACAAATCATGCACACTCGTATAGGCCTGACACAACACACCGTACTCTTAGAACAAGGGTACGACGTCCCTGTTCACATTGCACTTTATACCAGGTACAGACATGATGTTTCTGGGTGCTTTTCCTTACCCTCACCACTCAGTCAACGAGCCGAGGTCCTTTAGAGGCGTCCTCGGGATGTTCCGGTCCCGATCCGATCTGGTAGGCTACTCTTGACGCAAACTCAATCTCAATACAATTCCAATGGGATTAATATGTATCGATATTTGGATAAGTTTCGCAATTTCGGAACGCCCCATCTCGAAAATAATTTGATCACTCAATTTCCACGCAATTTAATTCCAATGTAGCGCTATTATCGCTTTTAAGAGTGCCATTTGAATTTTTTAGATTTGGGATTGGAATTGTATTGAGAAGAGTAGCCTACCTGAAGTCCTCGGAATCTAGTATGGGACGAGGACACGCTTGAGTGATACCATTCCCTCTACAAACCCTCTGACGGTGTTCGGCTTGAGGAACCCTTTAAGTTTCTCTGATGCTGATAAAGCCGTAGACGGTCATCGGCAAACTCAAAAGCAGGATGCCTACTGTGATTTTAGTTTACGCTCCGTATTCATTCGATTACGTTTACGAAAACGAAAATTAGTATTACATTGAAGCAGGCAGCGCCTCCTGGCGACATACGAGATGAGTTAAAATTTTGCCATACAGATTCTCGTTTTCGTTAACGCGAGCGAATGGCGAACGAGACTCACACTTGGCACCCTGATACCTATGCTTGTTAGGTATGGATTTACGTCAGTAGTCTTAAGAAGCTGTAGGGATTGAACCACGATTGCTCGCATTCAACCAGATCAGGTGGGTTACTCTTGAAACACAATTGCAATAATCAATTTCCAATCCCAAATCTAAAAAATTCAAATGGCACTCTTAAAAGCGATAATAGCGCCACATTGGAATTAAATTGCGTGGAAATTGAGTGAACAAATTATTATCGAGATGGTGCGTTCCGAAATTGCGAAACTTATCCCAATATTGATACATATTAATCGCATTGGAATTGTATTGAGATTGAGTTTGCGTCAAGAGTAGCCTACCAGTCCGGCTGCCGACACAGCAAATTGATATCATTGTATACGAATTATTGTAACCGATTCAGAAATTGCATCCCAGACTCGCTGCATAATGAATGCACTGGCTTTCTTTGGTGCGACGAAGCGCTTTATGCTTTATCATCACAATTGGGTCTGAATTGCTCGTGCACTGAGTTGTGACGCTATATCGATCGCTGATGTAATTCCCTTTATGTCTGCAGCGCACTGACGAGACGCTTTCATTGGATATAAATAAAGCAGTGTTTAACTTTATCTGCAGCTAAAAACAAAAACAAAATTTTGAAAAGAAAAACAAAGTTTTGAAAAAATTCCATGAACGGGATTCGCGCCCCCATGACATGCCGGGTACGTACGGTTGGTAGTGCATCTGACTACCAACTATGCTATCGTGGTTCAATCAAACTCGCCGAAATTAATCTTCGAATTTTGTTGGATAAAAAACAAAACAGACCAAAGAGATCTGACCTCATACTATAGTACAGCTATGAAACAGACAAATTTCTGAACGCACTCATAAACATTTGACAACCAAGTGACAAAAGACACCAAACGTTTCACAGCTAGGAACATTTTGTTGACCCGGCGGACTTCGTGTTTCCATGACAACAAAACAAACAAATCATTTTGTATTGGAAAATTAAATCGTCGTTTTTAGTATTTTCCGTTACTTATTATTTATGTATCCACCGTTTAAACCTTCCCTGGACTTCCATTAATATTTTAAAATCAAAATTAGCCAAATCGGTCCAGCCATTCTCGAGTTTTTAGCGAGACTGACGAACAGCAATTGATTTTTATATATATAGATTAGGCATTGCTCCTCTCTACTTGATGCAAAAGCAGAGTTCAGATGCTCCACACTTAGTGGAACAGGATGGGCCTCACCAGCCGTCCTCGCCGCCGCCGACCCGTCAGTTCCTCCTTTAAAACTCGTCGTTAAAAGGTGTTTAATATAATTCAAGCAACTTACTTCTATTTAGTTTACTGCCTAATATTTATATTCATAAAGGAAATCTTCAACAAACATTGAAACAGCTGCCAAAAGCGTTCGGTTCGTCGAATCCCTAGTTCACTGACGTCAACTATTGCGTTATTGTTATTAGAAAAGGTTGTTTTGTTGTGTAAAGTTAAATGTGGTTGAAATAGGCCTTAGACTTTGTGGCCTGGAGGATAAATCACCGATTTTAAATGTAAAGCTTGATTATGTAGTACTGTAGCAACCGAGACTCCTTGCTCGGGCATGCTTACTGGCAGCCGCCGTGGCCTGCATTCAAACGTAGTAGAAGAAAAAGGTGGAGGAGAAAAAGAAGAACATCGCGGACTCTTTGACGGACCGCGACTACGAATGGATTTATATTATTACTTTATTTAAACTAATATAAGTATTTGAAGCTATAAAGCATTTCATTCAATAAAACCCCCGGTACCTTAAGTAACGACCCATCGGGTTGTTACAGTACCAATGTCTAGAGCGCGAGCGACTGCTCAAGGAGCTCCATGTCCATCCATAACCAGCAGCAGTTGCATAGACGAGGAGCGCAGTAGGTTTTTTTGAGAGAGTTTGCTGATTGCTTCAGACGGCCATTTTCAGCTTCACCGGGCTTTTTTGGGGGCGGCGAGGAACGTAAAGAGTTCCTCAAGCCTTGTGAAACGAATCACCTTCGGAGGTTTTCTAGAGGGAACGGCATCGCGCGCGTCCCCGTGCCCTACTAGATTCTCCGAAGGGTTCGGATCGGATCGGGGGGTGGAACCACCCGAGGGCGCCTCTAAAGGCTCGGACCTCGGCTCGGGTAGACCGGGCCGTGGAGGAGGAGAGAAGCGCCCAGGTACATGTCTGTACCTGGTATAGAGCGCGTGAGAACCGGTTCTTCGTACCCTTGTTCTAAGAGTACGGTGTCTTGGACCTAAGCTAGTGTGCATGTTTAGTGTATTCTGTAAAAGTATAGTGACATTTAGAGGATCGGGCGGGAGCGCAGTAGGTGGGCGAACAAAGATGCTTGTATTAATGCTAGTAGGTAAATCCGTTTTAAAAAACAATAATCATCGTGTTCATTCATAACTCTAGCATGCCCCTAGCGGTAGTCGAACCCGCGACCTTTGGCTTCGCTTTACGGTCTTTAACCCACCTTGAAATGGCGCAAATACCTAAGGAGAGACAAGGTCAGACCTTGGTGTAGTTTAATGCTGGCAGCAATGAACCCAATAGTAGAGGGTTTTGGGTGAGTACGCTTCCACCTTTGGCTTTATCATCACTTAACATCAAGTGAGATGAAGGCCAAGTGCGCCCGAGGAGGTCAGATGCTTATGTGAGTTCTCCCCTCCACCTACCGTCTTCATATCCAGGCCGGAGTGTCGGGATTCGGGAGAAAGAGGGGCCTAAACCACATGTAGGTACATCCCCTTCACGTGCCGCTTGGGTGACTGGAATCACCAGTATTCACTCTAGCTGTAGCCCGCCAGAGGGAGCACCCCCGAAAATGTTTGAGCGTGCTCAGTCCTGAGGCTAGCGGACGGCCAGCGATTCCCCGTCTCTGACCATCACCTTATTGCGAGGGAATGAGACATACTGCCGCCTTCTCCCACTACGTGTACGTCGATAGATGGTTCCTCGTGGACCCTTTCCGCGGCCTCTTTGTATGAAGTTAAGGCCAAGTGCTTGCCTACCCGTAGGAAAGGGAAAGGAAATAGCCTATGACAGTCCCACTGCTGCGCAAAGGCCTCCATTATTGAAGTCAAGTCATCACTGCAATGGATAGGTATTACCCATAATCTTAATCTTTAAAGCCTTATCACCACGCTTGCTAAATGCGGGTTGGTGATCCTGATCACAAACCCTAACCCACTTTGCCCGACCTGGGAATTGAACCCGGGGCACTGGGTAACGGGCCGAGCGATTTGCCACTCGGCCACCAAGGTGTTAGGTCCCCAAGGTGAAGAGCCCACCCGTAGAAGAATAAAAAAGTAAAAAAAAACAATAGTCTAGAATCGGTCGAGTCTATAGTCCCCAGTGTCATCTAGAAAGGTCACCGTCAGTTTCTCTCCGGCCAAGGTCTGCATGCCGCTCAGAACTCAGAAGCCGAGCCAACATTGAATGCCGGCTGCCATTAGCCCGCGCCGCCGGTGTCTAGACCGCCCGCCATTACCTTTCTCTCTCTAATGAATCTATTTTCTTTTTTATTTTCATAAAAAAACTCAATGGTTGCTAGAACCGTTCGTGAGTTTTGTCGCGTATATGTGGTCAGATCCTGAAAGAATTGCAGCCAGTACCGGAGACCAACAGGAGGCAAGCTAAATACATACCGCATTCGAGCAACGCACAGATAGACCCTCACACTAGGGATTGCAATCCCGCAATACGGGATCACGCATTCGCGCTAGATCCCGCTGCTTTTATTAATCTGCTGGATCCAGCACTTTCAAAGCGCGGATCCGCGGATCCCCCAAATTAAAAATTTGGGGTTAGCGCCAAAACTTTAGAAAACATAGGTTGATATCATAGTAATAGCATCTAAGAGAAAGTTGTGATTTGATTATTAGTCATTATATGAATAAGACTGAATTAAAAATATAAAACTGTTGTTAGGAGTAAGGGTAAAATTAAACAAAACTATTAAACTATGCCAAACATTTAAAGATGAATCTAAGAAAACAGATTATAAATTACTTATACTTAATTAATACATGGAAAAGAAAAAGTTTCTGTTGCTTAATGCAAGCTTGTAAGCTAGTGTTTGACCACTTCCGCTTGACGTCGAAATTGAAATTTGGTACACTCGCTCAGTTTGAGCGACAATACATTTATTTACACGTTTACACACGAGCGCGTTTAAACAACGTGAAACTATTGATATTAAACATGTTTACTGTTGAAAATACTAATGTTTATTTGTTTTCCTACTAATTATATACATTCATAACTCGATGAATGGCGACGCATCGTTGCATAACTTAATCATTGACATTAATGATCAGAACTAATTAAATCAACCGCAAAATGTTGATGACGTTATTTCTGTGATTTTAACTTTTATGTGTCAGGGTTAGAAAACTGGGTATAAAAACATTAAACATCTGCTGATTTACGCGGATTCATATTCTGGATCTGTACCTACTTATTGTTAAGTGGTGTGGGTTGAGAGATTAGTGTGTCATTCATGATGATTCAGAATAATATAAAATTAAATGAAAAATATTTATCTATACTAATATTATAAAGAGGAAACCTTTGTATTTTTGTATGTATGTATGTTTGCAACGAATAAACTCAAAAACTACTGGACCGATTTAAAAAATTCTTTCACCATTAGAATGCTTACATTAGCGTTGAGTAACATAGGAAATATTAAAAATAAAATACTAAAAACAACAATTTAATTTTCCAATACAAAATGATTTGTTTGTTTTGTTTTCATGGAAACCATTGATTGGACTGAATGAACTCAATGATAGAAACTGTCAAAGCGGTACGAATTCCGCCGGGTCAGCTAGTATTATATGAAGTGGTGATCGATCAAAGTACCAGGCGCGTTAACTCCAACGCCAACCAGCCCCCCAACCGTCTAACACTCTCGCTTTCGATCGCTTTAAAGGCGAGGCCCTCGCCTCGCTTTCTAATATAATATCGAAATATAATATCGAATAATATCGAAAGCTATAGCCTATAGCTTTTGATATTGCTTTCATATTGCTTTCGAAATGACAAGATGACGCCTCCTCCTCGCGTCACCTTCAAAGCGATCGAAAGCGAGAGAGTTAGGCGGTCGACCCCCAGGTCCCCAAGTGCTTTTTAGTGATCATTTTCTATGGAGGAATTTTGTTTTTTTTTGTTTTGTTTAGCAATACAGTAAGTTTCAAAGGTTGTGTTTCTTGAACGCAGCGCGCTTTATGCTCAATATTGTTTATCTTTTGGTTCAAAATAAGACGTTTTGGCTGGCGTGACCTCGCACCAAGGCTTGTGACTTAATTGGTATTACCAAATATCACGTCATCGACTTGAACTTACCTCATTACTACCCGTTAAGACGACACCTCGATTTGTGAACACTCAAAATCCTTACTGGCGCTGGCACAAGGTCAAAGATACGTAGCGCCCCTGCAAATTAACAGAATCTAAATATGCAACTACTAAATTAGGAATATTGATGTTATCAATGGATTTGAGTAGTTTCCAAGCATATAAATTAAGTAATTTAATTGTAATTTCAACAATAGTGATTTTTTAGTGGTGTTTTCGGAAATATCGAATATACGATCGAGAAGAAATATACGATCGAGTCAAAATTATACAATCGTGTATTCTTCATCATAATCATCATCATCATCATCATCACCACATTGTTCTAATTAAATCACCAGCCTACTCTGTACAGATATTAATGTGCGTGCGTATTCTTGTCGTGCGCCGTTGTCACACCACTGCCACGCGCCGCTCGCTCGCTATCATACTTGAAACTAGGAATTTTGCGTCCGCGCTGCACCCCCTTAATATAGACGAATAGGCTACATAGAGACAGTGTTTCTATAACGTTTCTATTTTTTTATTTTGAAAACGAAGTATTGGTTTTTGTACGGCAAAATACAATCAACGCGGTTCATGTTGCTACCAAAGCGCTAGTCCTTAGTATTCGTAAAATTGTTAATATCGGATGTCGACGATGACGTAGTTGTTGACATTGAATATGGCTCTTTTAGCCGGCAAGTAGATAGTGTTGACTTTAGCACGGGTCCACGATAGACTAATTGCCATGCCCAGACTGTCGGAAAGTGTGGGTTCAAAGCTGCTTTGTTTTTTTTTTACAACAACTGAATCGACAAATTCTGAGAACACTGAAAACCCTTCCTACTGTAACACCTGCGTAGTAATGTGGTTAGCGCAACGGTCTTAACCTTGGGTTCGGTTTCCAGCCGTGTTAAATATTGTACTCGTTTTGGTTAAGGCGAAGGGTAAGGCACACTAGCGCCGCTAATGGATTTAATTTGATAACTGCTATTCTGGATTTTTTTTCAAACATTGCGGACCTTCCGACACTAGGCAAACATTTATTATTTAATAATTGTGCACTACTTTTAGGTTTGTTTTTGTATTCATTCGCTAACACCAACAGTGGCCATTGTTTGTGAATAAATGCGATAACCCGTTTTGTGAATAAACCACGCAACAAAAAGTAGTGCACAATTATTAAATAAATACTATGGATGCTTTTCTGTTATCGGACGGTACGCAATGTTTTAAAAAAGATCCGGTCCGTTAGTAATTGTCAAATTATCAATTGGTGGCGCTAGTGTGCCTTACCCTTCGCCTTAACGGTGTAGCGTGTTTAAAAACAAAAATCGAATAGAATACACATTAGTTAATTGTACAGACACGTTATACACGAATATAATAAAGAATAAAATACTTTATTGTGCACATAAAAAACACATATGTACTTACATGTTAACAAAGAAATAAAAATTAAATAAATAGGAGTCGTACAAAGGGCGGCCTCCATTATCACTAAGAGCGATATCTTTCAGGCAACCAAATACAAATACTTTATTTGCTTTTTAATAAAGTGGTTAAAATGTTAATTTTTTATGTTATAATAAAACAGTTTTAAAAGTCGTACAAAAGGCGGCCTTATTACTGAAAGCGATATCTTCCAGGCAACCACGGATGAAGGAGATCGTTATAAAAGAAGAATCAGTGTAATAATGTAAATAAAATGTTATTGTAAACCCGTTTAAATTTGATTTAAAATCCGTATTAAATCAGAACACTCGTTTAAGTTAATATAAATAACCATTAACAATATCAACATTACAAAAACACAAATGTTGAAAAAATTTCCACGAGCAGGATTTGAACCTGCACCCTTCTGACATTCCGGGTCAGGTGCTCTTCCAATTGAGCTATCGTGGTTCTATCCAGCCCGACGAAATTATTCAACACTATTTACTTTTTACTTTTGAAAGCTAAAGGCGCCCATTCAATGTCAACAACTACCGTCATTAACATCCGATCATAATATTTTTACAAATACTAAAGATCAGTTAAGAAGTAGGCAAGCTATTATAAAATGTTTAAATAATTTTTAACGCAAATTTTGTTGCGAACAAATTACAAAAACATTGTGTTTTTGTAATTTGTTCGCAACAAAATTTGCGTTAAAAATTATTTAAACATTTTATAATATCAACATTATTTAAACCGCAGATTTGAAGTGACTCATATTATTATTTATTACTCATCGCGGTTTGCGATATAATATAATATTTTATTGCTCACTTCCTATTCGTGTTGGTATCATTATTGTCATGCAAACGAGACTGCAATTAATTAATATATTGAGTTTTATTGGATTATTGAACTCTGCGTTGACAATAGAAATCGATTAACTGAGTGTGATTTATACCTTTTGTGTCGCCCATTCAAAAAGGGCTACCTTACCCTACTTTATCTGTCATTTACATACGTACCAGAAACCAAAATAAACACAATTAATATTAAATTCGTCGTCGGGAATCGAACTGGGACCTCTCTGGTGCCGGTGGCTTTACCTCAGCGGTGATAAGATCCTGAAGATAAAACCTTAAGTTTTCAATTGGACGTTAACGTGAAAAAATATACCAAAAAGTCTGAAAAAAAATAAAGTAAGAGATGATTAAGAATTAATTAATGAAAGTTTTTTTTTTGTATATTTGTATATTGTATGATGTTGTATAAATTGAATTTTTATCTTGTTCCGGCCTTTTCAGTTGATTTTCTATTTAGCTACTTATTATTTTTATACGCAGGCGGGTTTTTTGTTTTTTTTTTTTTTTTATTTTTATTTTATTTGTCTTTTTAGTTAGACACATTTCATGATATACCGTTTGAAATCATTGTGTTGATCCCTCTAATTTGATACCCATAATGTAGTATTCGAAAAAATAATTTGTTTTTCACCAACTCTAATAACGGCGCCATGATTTTTTTTAACGTCACCTATCTAAGAACACTTGGGCAGCTAAGACGAATCTAACGATACCTCAATTATGTAAATCCGTTCAGCGGTTCTGGAGATATGAGGTAATAAAGAATATTTCATACATACATACATAAAAGCAATACCCTTCCTTTGCAGTCGGGTAAAAATGGAAGAGGAGCGGCCGAAATCTGTCAATGCCAATCCAAACTCACATTCTATCTTTTTTAATTTTTCATTGCTTAGGATACAATCCGTGCAGCCTTAATAAAATTTCGGCCGAATTTCGATTTCGACCACTGGGCGACCACTAGTCGTAATAATATGCAATAATTGTTGGTATATATTTAAAAATGACAACAGCTCTTGCACTAAATAAGAAAACGCAGAAGGTAAGCTTTACACGAACACGGTCGAGCAACGCCCACATAGACAATCTCTCACGGACACGGGATCTCGCAACCACTGCGCTCGGACTGTTGCGATCAGGTAGGCTACTCTTGACGCAAACTCAATATCAATACAATTCCAATGGGATTAATATGTATCGATATTTGGATAAGTTTCGCAATTTCGGAACGCCCCATCTCGATAATAATTTGTTCACTCAATTTTCACGCAATTTAATTCCAATGTAGCGCTATTATCGCTTTTAAGAGTGCCATTTGAATTTTTTAGATTTGGGATTGGAATTGTATTGAGATTGAGTTTGCGTCAAGAGTAGCCTACCAGGGGGTCGACCGCCTAACTCTTTCGCTTTCGATCGCTTTGAAGGCGAGGCGAGGAGGAGGCGTCATCTTGTCATTTCGAAAGCAATATGAAAGCAATATCAAAAGCTATAGGCTATAGCTTTCGATATTATTCGATATTATATTAAGAAGCGATTTCAAAGCGATCGAAAGCGAGAGAGTTAGGTGGTTGGGGGGCAGGTGGGTTACTCTTAAAACACAATTGCATTAATCAATTTCCAATCAGTGAAAAAATATTTAACCGCCATTTACTCAAAAGTGGTCTAACCTTTCTTACTGCGTTTTAAATTAGCACGGCAGTACTTATAGTGGGAATTTGGTAACGGTATTAAGCTTACCTTCTGGCTGGGTTTCTTTATTTTGTGAGTCTAGCGAGGTCGCACCTAAGTAGGCGTGATCCTCTTCAATGGTGACACGGTCGGGTGGCGTCACCAGAGTGTCCGGTGCTAGTTTTATTACCATTCGCAATCATGATTGCCCGATGCGAGTTTTATATGCAATTCGGTCGGAAAACGAGAATTTGTATGGCATTGAAGTAGCGTCTCCTGGTGACCTTTTAAACTTCACATCATCACCATTAGCTCATTTTATGTCGCCGCTGTTGGGGCATGAGCCTACCCTATGGATGGATAGGAAGAACGGGCCATGAACAACCACGCGGGCGGGCATTGGTGGTTGTTAACGACTGCTAATGCAGCCGGGACCAACGGCTTACGTGGTTACGTGCCTTCTAATTCACGGAGGAGCTTGATATGATAAATTTTTGGTCACCTATCCAATGACCGGCCTTTGCGAAAGTTGCTTAATTTTAGCAATTGTAGACCGGAGACAGTGCGTTAACCACTGTGCCATCTGCTGCTCACTTTTACCTAGCCTTATCATTCATTAAGGGGGTGCAGCGCGGACCCGGAGCGAGCGAGCGGCGCGTGGCAGTGGTGTGACAACGGCGCACGACTACGTATACGCACGCACACTAATATCTGTACAGAGTAGGGTGGTGATTTAATTAGAGCAATGTTTACTTTCGTAAAATCATAGGCGTTTGGGTAAAAAATAATAAAAGTCTTAATATTTTCATATTCATGTTTTTTAATTGAAAAATAAGACAACAGTGACCTGCGGAATATCAATACAAACATTTTGATGTCGGATCATTGTTTCATTTGTGCTTTATTTACAAAGTTTCTGAAGAAATAAGTTTTTAGATATCATTATTTTACGTATTGTTTATGCAGTTTCTGGGTATTTGTTTCAAATTCCAAGATAACCACGACTTTGTGAAAGGATCAAGCTAACCTACACTAGTCCTTTTAATGTATAAGACCTATTCAGCGCCTAGCACCAGTGACTTAAAAACACGTAAATTTTCAAATTCCGCGCGGCACCCCCTTAACATAAGCGAACCTTACACAGAGGAAAAACATCTTATAAATATCTGACTATCAACATTGCTGATTCAGTTTTTAAAAGAATTTCCCAGTACTCGGGCAGCTCCGTCAATGAGTCAGAACAATAATTACGGGCTCGCGAGTCGAAATGATCATTGCGTAACGCATCTTGGCCCATTACCAACACTCACTGCTTATTGGTATTACCAATAACACCTTTAGCACGAAATAATGAGACCTAGAAGGTTAGCTTAAGACGTGAACATTTAAAAAAACTGATCCTTACTGGCGCTGTCATAAGGTCGAAATACTAAGCGCCTGCGACAATTGAAACCGCAAATTTAAAAAAACAAAAATCTTTTAGTTATAAAAATAAGCAGCTACTAAATTACGAATATTGACGTTATCAATATATTTAACTGTTTTCCAAGCATATCAATTAAGTAATTCTGTTGTAATTTCAACAATAGTGTTTTTTTCTGTGGTGTTTTCGAAAATAATTATGATCGAGTCAAAATTATACAATCGTGTATTTGAGCAAGCAATATAGGCTAATTCAAGACATGAATTTACCTATATCAACATTTCCGATTCGTGAGTCATCATTACAGTCTTAAACTTTTCGCCGAAAGTTGGTGCAATTTTTCTGTGTGTCGCCTTAATACATACCGTATCACATAGATCTCGCGGACACGGATCTCGGAACAGCACGCAACACTCCGAGCGTTCCATCAAAATTATGTACCTACTAGAAAACATACAACCGAATTGAGAACCTCAAATTGAAGTCGGTTAATAAAGGATCCGGAACAATAAATGCATCTCGAAAGTGGTCCTGTTTGCTCATCCCTTCAGATGTCAATGGGGCGAATTCGCCCTCAGCGGGAAATTCCGTCAAACCCCAACCGGGCGTAAACGCCCGGAGCGCCACGCGACTTAAAACTTTAAAATCGTTTATTTAGAGCCTACTTTTGTATGAAAAAGTTTAACTATAGACAAACTAGAATAAATTTGCTACACTCTCAACTCCCAACAACTTTATTCTCTGCGCGTTTTTAATTTCAATTTTTTTTTTGCGAATTACGTCATCGGCGCAGGTGCTGTCATTTGTTTTGTTAATGTTTTCGCCACTATTCGAAGAGAGTCCTTTTAATAATTTATTTTAGTTATTTTATTATATTTTTGAGGTTTTTAGTTTTAGGTTCATTGTTCTTTTAAAGAATTTTATTATATTATAATATCATAGTGAATAGATAACAAAACCTGAAAAATATTGGGTATCATCAACAACTACCTACAGCTTAGTAGTGAACCTCAAATCTTAAATATAAAGAGTAATTAAGGTTACAAAATATTTGTACTTAATATTCGGTCCTTACCTATGAAATTGACGTTTTTTTCTCACTTATTAATTTGTGTATTACTTCTAAAAACCAATACCGGTTGTTAATATTATTTTATTATACACCTTTAATTAGTACTACGTTACTTAGGCTTCAGTAATAACAATGATTATTCATTTTGTGTATTTATGGCTCAATTATGTTTTTAAATTGGCTCTTTTTTTGTTCGCGGAATTGACCTTTTGTTTTATTGTAGCTTTTGAAGGGACTTGATTTTTTTCTTTTTAATATCTGCTATATTTAGCTAGTGAAACAAACACAATACCATTAAATTTTTTTAGAGTTAACATAAATAGATGTTAAGAAAATAAAAAAAAAACGTTAGTATGAAAAATATAATTTTATAAAAAATCTTCATACAAAACGTCAATTTCATAGGTAAGGACCTAATATTTACTGTCATCGCCACAAACGTTGCGAGATTCCGTGTCCGTGATAGGTTGTCTATGTGTGCGTTGCTCGAACGCGATTGTGTGAAGCTAACCTTCTGCTGTCTCCTTTCTTTGTGCCTTTACTGTTAGTAAACGCATAATACCTACTATTAACACAAATACTACTTTTATAATAACTAGTGGAGGCCCAGTGGTTCGACCGTAATTTTATTAAGGCTGCACGGATTGTATCCTAAGCAATGAAAAATTAAAAAAGATAGAATGTGACTTTGGATTGGCATTGATAGATTTCGGCCGCTCCTCTTCCATTTTGAAACATTTTTGAAAAGAGTACAGATGCGTATGTGTCAAATACATGGTAATGTGTGTAATGTTTGTTTTATTGATTTAATGTATTTTTTATGCATAATTAAAAAAATATATTAACATTCTGCAATCCTTCTCTATATAAACCATAATAAATGTGCGAAATTTCATACTCCTCCGTCCGCGTAATTTTCGTTTTTTTTCTTCACGTATTAATATATAGTTGAATTTAAGCAAGCAGGTTATCGGATAGATAATGAAAAATGTCGTCGTCATCAGCTCATTTTTTATGTCCCCACACAAGCCTTCCCTATGGATGGATAGGGAGAATGGGCCATAAACCACCACGCCGCCGGCCCAGAGCGGATTGGTAGTTGTTAACGACTGCTAATGCAGACCAACGGCTTTATGTGCCTTCTGAAGCACGGAGGAGCGAGAGATGAAAATTTTTGGTCACCTACCCGGTGGGACGCTCCAGGTATCGCTGGTTAGATCAGGTTGAGAAGGATCTTAGCCACCTCCAACGGCCGGACTGGCGAGAGGTGGCTGAGGACAGAGCAGAGTGGCGAAATCTCGTGTCGGAGGCCAAGATCCACTGCCCGCGTGGTACAAATCTTTATTAGGGTCATTTCGCCTGTTCGCGTCCATTTAGTGCAGTCGGCAAGTTTGAAGGAGAAAATAAAAATGTCCCAGCTCTAATTTCAATGAAAAATTTATGTAATGTGTTTCTTTTCTTTATTTAAGAATATAGTTATTTTAAAATCAACATTATTATCATAAATAAATGACTTTAAAGAAAATAAAAATAGCAAGAAAGAAAAATGTCCAAACGGTTGGGTCCAAGTTCTTTAAAACCCACCGTACAAAAGGAATCAAAAAGTTCTCAGACCATACCTTAAAACTAATGGAAGATCGGCGCTCAATGGTTCTGCTTATCTGCTTTCCTCAGGTGATGCGTCTCAGTTGCGGCGGCTAAATAGGCAGATCTCGAAGTCTATGACTCGCGACACGCCGATGTAATACTAACCGTATTAAAGATCCTTCGCTACCCCCCGACCAGAGCGGATCGGAAAACACGTGCTCCGACAGTCAAAAAATCATTTGACCAGGTTTTTTTACGCGCTAGCGACCTGTGCGATACGTCAAAAGTTGCGTCTCGCCGGCGGTTTCGGTTTTTGCAGTGCTGCAGTGCTAGTTAGTAGTAAAGTTATTCAAGAAAAAAGTGAATAGTGACACGTGTTTTTGGTATAAAATAGTGAATAACTCAGTAAATTACTGAGACGCGTGGGGTTGTCGCACATCAAAAGTTGCGCCCCCGCGCCCTCTACACGACGGTGCAACTTGCAGAATTTTCCGGCTAAGGGTTCCGGAGTTATGTGAATTCTTATGCCGGAAAAACATAACCTCCAAGACACAAGGTCGAAGATCCGGAGGAGTGCGGCTACTTCTGGCAGTGCAGACAGGAAGGGTCCAGCCGGGCGAGCACGCTGACACTTCGGGCAGGACGATCGGAGCACCCTAAATTAAGATTTTCATGTTTTAAATTTGTAAAATAAACATAAAGCACATAAACATAGACATCAAACACATCACCGAAGACACACAGATACACGCACATACACACAACATTTACATTTACACAGACGGCAGTAAGATTGACGGTAAAGTTGGAGCGGCACTATCCCTATGGGACCGGACCGCCGAAACCAGAGCCGTCAAACTTACTTTGCCGTCGTACGCCACTGTATACCAAGCAGAAATACTAGCACTCAAAAAAGCCTCGGAGGTGGTGCTGAGTAGAAAGGAAGTTTCCTTTGGAGTGTACTGCGATTCCATGGCAGCCTTGCAAACGGTCGTGAATGTCTCCTCCCTCCACTCCCTAGCGGTTAGCACAAGGCATAACCTTGGGCTAGCTTTCAAACAGGGCATGTGTCGACTTGTACTGGATAAAAGCACACGCGGGACTGAAGGGAAATGAGAGGGCCGACCAGCTTGCCAAGGACGCCGCTCTACACTCTAAGAGAAAACCTGACTACGACAGGTGCCCTGTTTCCTTCGTCAAGCGACTCATCAGGGATGAGACGCTTGACGAATGGAACAGGAGATACCAGACAGGCACCACTGCTGAGGGTAACCAAACTATTCTTTCCTGACATCACTGCCGCTTACAAAATCACGCGCCATATCACCCCCACACAACTCACCACACAGGTGTTCACAGGCCACGGCGGGTTCTCAGCGTACTTGAATCGTTTCAAGTGCAAGGACAGCCCGTCGTGTGCCTGCGACCCTAACACAGACGAAACTCTCATACACATCCTCTCCGAGTGCCCTATACACATTCTGGAGAGGTACAACATCGAGGCCTACTTGGGCACCAAAGTCTTGCCCAAAAACTTTCCGATGATATTGGCTGGAGACGGTAGAGAAAGAGACAAGTTTGTAGAATATTGCACCAAAGTTGCAGAAATTGTTAAACTTAGAAATAAAACTTAAATAGCATATAACATTAGTAGTAAGATTAGCATAAGGGTAACACAAATATATTTTTAATATATTTTGTAGTTCCCTAGTTATAATAAGCAAATATGTAACAAAAATTAGAATAAGTTTAAAATGTAAAGAAAAAATAGAATGTAATATAAAACTGTACAAGAACCAAAAGGCCACCAACTCATATATATATATATATATATATATATATATATTATATAAATAGCATAAGAACAAATAGTAAAATAAGAATAGCAAATATGTATGTATAAGAAAAATGTATTAGATTTAAGAAAATTGTAAAAGAAAATCCTTGAGCCGAATAGCTCCCTGAAAAACTTATTTTCCCTATTGTTATTAAAACAAAGACTAGAAATAGAATAGGAAACGGGAATCCCACCCGTAATAGAACAAAAGATGATTAATGAATGAGTAGAATGAAGAATGAAAGTACGAGAGGCATAAAAGCGAGAACTAGTATGAAAGAGAAATAAGCTGAAAAGATCTCCGATAATGTTGGAGGAGAATAGAAAAAAAAACCGTATTAAAGTGGCCATAGAGTGAAACAAAGGCTCGAAAGTGTTCGCAAGAGGTCTGGGTATTGGGCAGTGCCAACTGACGACGCTGAAAACCGATGACGGCAGAACTGTCACGACCAGGTCCGATGTTATGGGAGAGGTCGAGACGTTCTGGACAGCTTTACACATCCACACGGCCACCTGTACAAAGCTTAGCTAAAGACCCTAGAGCTAAGTTAACCCGGCAGTATACCGAAGACATCCCGGACATCAGCCTTTGCAAGATTAGTATGGCAATCAAACAGCTCAAGAACGGCAGGGCACCAAGTGCTGACGGAATTACGGCCGAGCTTCTGAAAGCGTGCGGAAGACCGGTACTCGTAGCTCTTCAGAAGCTACTTAATTCCGTCGTACTAGGGGGCAGAACGCCAGAGACGTGGCACGAAGGTATGCTGGCACTGTTCTTCAAAAAGGGCGACAAAACCCTGCTGAAGAACTACAGGCCCATCTCACTTCTAAGCCACGTCTACAAGCTGTTTTCGAGAGTCATAACAAATCGTCTCGCACGCAGGTTTGATGACTTCCAGCCTATCGATCAACAAATGGGTCTTAAAATGAACATGGAGAAGACGAAAGTTATGTCGAACTCACGTGTCGTACCCCACTCCTCTGTAGGCTGGGGACTCTGCCCTTGAAGTTGTGGACGATTATGTTTACCTGGGACAAACGGTCCAGCTAGGTAGGTCCAACTTCAGCAAAGAGGTCAATCGTCGAATCCGATTAGGCTGGGCAGCGTTCGGTAAACTACGAAATATCTTTTCGTCCGATATACCGCAGTGTTTCAAGACGAAAGTCTTTTACCAGTGTGTGTTGCCAGTGATGACATACGGGACTGAGACGTGGTCGCTCACTATGGGCCTTATCAGAAGGCTCAAGGTTACTCAAAGAGCAATGGAGAGGGCTATGCTCGGGATTTATCTGCGAGATCGATTCAGAAATGAGGAGATCCGCAGAAGAATAAAGGTAACCGACAAAGCCCGAAAAGTTGCTAAGCTCAAGTGGCAGTGGGCAGGGCACATTGCTCGCAGGACTGATGGCCGCTGGGGCGAAACAGTCCTGGTGAAACAGGTGGCGACCGTGTGCCGGAAAGCGCAGTGTGGGCAGGCCTCCAACAAGGTGGACTGACAATCTGGTGAAGGTCGCGGGAAGCCGCTGGATGCGAGCAGCACAAAACCGGTCGTTGTGGAGATCCTTGGGGGAGGCCTTTGTCCAGCAGTGGACGTCTTTCGGTTGAGATGATGATGATGAATCGACTCAGCAACCCAGGCGGTGTCACCGCAAGCTAGGAAGCCCCAGCCCTCAGTTGTAAACCCGGCGGAAGGCTCAGAGCGGCTTGGACCATGTGTCGGCCAACTCCATGATTTTGTCCAATATTGTGGTCTTGGGAATAGCATATTCTTTGCATATTTGTCTTACCGATTTCTTCTTTTGAATATTATTTAACGCTTCTTTAAATCTTCTGTTTATGTTCTCTTTTCCTTCTTCTTTCTTGTCTCCGAAGAACTCTTATCCCTACAGAAAAAATTAAGAATTAAAGTAATTACTCATTTTATTCAAAAATAGAATTTTAAACTCGTACCTAGTCTTAATCAAAAAATTTACAATACATTTTAAATTATTTTTACAAACAAAACAAGTCAATTGTATTTAATGAAAAAATGGACGCAATATGCTTTATTAATATCACCTCCAGATATAGTTTGCGTCAATTGCGGACGCAAAGTGCAAGTTTTATAAATTCGGTGTAGTAATTCGCGTCCACCCTATTTTAACTGTTAATTATAAAAATAATAAGCAAATTCATAATTAATATTATTCCTTTTTTCATTATCAAAGTCTAGATACACAAAATGCGATGCGCCGGCCGTCCGAACTCAGTGGAGTGGAGATTTGTAATAGGGCTCTTAAGGATTACTACGTGCAATATAATAGAAGTAGGTACATAAAACAATAAAAGACTTACCGTCAAACGCGCCGCTGCACACTATTTTTTTCAACAGCCGAGACTAAATATTTTTCTAAACAGGATTGGTTGGGAGCACGGAACTTTTATCTATGTGTACGTGCCTCTTATATATTGAGGTATTGGCGGTAATGACTTTTCTTTTTAATGGTGTGTTAGTATACTTATTTTCGAGAATGTTAAAAGGGAGATCCGTAAAATGGACGCGAATTGGGCGATGGACGCGAACAGGCGAAATGACCCTATGGTGTGTATAAAAAGTATTTCTAATTAACTTTTAAAAGTTATTATCATCATTTCAATCTGATTTTAAGCAGGATTATGATGATTATGATTAATGACATAATTAGTGTTTTCATGTTTCTTTTTAACTTATATATTTTAGAATGTAACTACCGTTGTATTTTGTACCTAACTTAATCTAATCTCACTTGTTATCGGGAAAAACGTTTTTCATCAATGAGTTTGAGTCGTTAAGCGTTTCGTCGATAGCCGAACGAGCGTTTACGCCGCACACTAGAACGCCAATGAAAAAAAAACATCTAGTAATTAGAGATAGAAAATTATTAAAATTATAATCAACAAACTATTTGAACTAGTGGTCGCCCAGTGGTCGTAATTCGACCGTAACTTTGTTAAGGCTGCACGGATTGTATCCTAAGCAATGAAAAATTAAAAAAGTGGATTGGCATTGACAGATGTCGGCCGCATTAAAGACAAACAATACGTGTGTGTCAAATACATGGTAGTGTGTGTAGTGTTGTATTTGTTGATTTAATGTATTTTTTTTATGCATAATTTAATAAAATATTAACATTCGGATATTCTTCTCTATAAATGTGCGAAATTTCATACTACCCCGTCCGCGCAATTTTCGTAAAAAGGGGTAGGTACATAGTTTTTGTTTCACATAATTGAACAGAATGTCAGATGTTCATTAGGTGACGTAAAAATGCTAAATTACCTCATTCAATTAGTTTGTTGAGCATAATTTGATTTTCTATCTCTAATTACTAGATATGTTTTTTTTTCATTGGCGGCGCTAGTGTGCGGCTTAAACGCTCTTAAAAATGCCACATTTTGAGTAGGTACAGACTCCTACTTACAACCAATCCAAAACTGTCAAAAAAATTTTTATACATTTTCAACCATACACGTAGGACATAAAGTTCAAAGTCTATTGAGGAAAGGACATTTTTCATTTCTGGCTAGGACTTTGTACACTATTCGTACATAGCTACTAATAGCTAAAAATATAGTAAAGTCATATAAAATATTAAAATGCTCATTATCTTTCTGGATAAATAAGGGCAACCATATTTATATCACGTTCGGAAACATTGATAAAAAAAATAAGTCAGAAACAGTGACATTTTTTTTAATGTGAGTGTGACGTTTTACCGCCCCATATTGAATCGGGGTTGCATAATTATACATACATACATACATACCATCACGCCTTTTTCCCAACGGGGTAGGCAGAGACCACTTCCTTCCACTTGCATAATTATTACCAGAAAATGCTTTTGTACCACCAAACGCGTTAGCTTATTGCGAAATAATTAGTTTTTAGTTTTTATAATTATCTTTTGCTTGCCTATGGTATATTGTATAAGGTCCTAGCCGGGGCTCCATACTAAACTGAAAAATATCCTTTGTCAGTAGCGATGAGTAGCAAGCGAGCGAGTTGTTAAAAAGATATAGCTCACATAATCTAGCTCAACGTATATCTAGCTCACTCTCGTTCAAGTCATATAGTATTCATTTTAGCTTAGTGTTTCATCGGAATATGTCGGAATCTAGCGGTTTTATAGACAAAGAGAGACATATCTAATGACGCGTATGAGCGATAGAAAGAGATGTACACCTACAAACACTGCACTATGTGGTATTAATCAGTCTGTAGTTCTATACGAGTATAACTCAAAAGTGTCAGTCGAGCGAGTCTGATTTGTACACATTAACAGCCGAAATTAATAACCTAACTCTGGTAAGAGATAGGCCTATCTTAGTTTAGTTACCTAGCAACCGCTGTTATTTTCCGATAATTAACAGAAATAACTAAGCAACAATTCTCTAGTAGGCCTATATCTCTTGCTGAGGATAGGTTATTAATTTCGGCTGTTAAACGACTCAAGAGCCTTCTATCTTCATAAACTACATTGAGCTAAATGAGCTACTGAGCTAGAAGAGATATATAGCCCTTGACTGGGTAAAGAGTTATATAGCTCTTATCTCTTCAAAGAGCTAAATCTCTCATGACTATTTGACAGTTTTGGCTAAATGGGATGTGCAGTGGCATTTAACAAACTCGCAAGAACCCATGTACCTTACACCAGCGTATTCGCTTTTTAAGGGGGCTTAAAGAACTAATTAGTGTATCCTATGCTGGCCTTGGACGTGAAAATAATGTATCAGCTACTTAACGTCCCGTGCATGTCGTAAGAGCCGACTAAAGACGGCTTCCAAGATGCTCGCGCATCAGGCGGTCGGTTGCAACCCATCACTGATGTTATCTATTCGACCCTACTTAGGAGCCCTACTTTGATTATGTTAAATGTGGCTGCGAGTCAGTAACTGAATATACTCAAAATTGGTGATTTCAATGCTCTTGTCTATACCTTTTTGGGAGAAGGACATGAGAGTATGTATGTATGTATATCCTCGTAAGACTACAAACTTTAGCTCACTTCACTCCTAGCACAAGCGTGTCAGCTTCCTGAAGAATTTAACAGGATATGTTACAAAAAACTTTAGAAGAGACATTATGAAATTGAGTTAATTTATTTACTTTGCGATCTGAACCAGAGGGACTACATCGAAGCTGTGATAAAAACAGCCTCACGTAAACTCGGTGTCTTGAACAGGATGCAGGGATTCTTCACGCTAGATCAGTTGTGCCTTTTGTACAAGACGGTCTTGCGTGGAGTATTGCTCGCGCCTCTGGGACGGTTCCGCAAAGTACCTTCTCGATGCCTTGGACAGATTGCAGCGGCGCGCTATACGCATTATCGGCAATGCAGAGGTCACGATGCTCTCGAGCCCCTGCAGATATAGCGTCATTTGTCTATGTATAAAAAAAAGAAGATCAAAGGCGACAATTTATTGGTTTCAACGCCGTTCCACATTTAATAGCGCACAGGTATGCGGCTACCTTCAGGCCGTTGTGCTTGCGACATTGGTGGGAGTGCAGCCCACGCCCACGCGTGGTGTGGGCAGAGCCCTTTACGGGGAAAGTTGTTGTTATAAATCGATCGTAATCGTACTACAGTTACGACATTGATCCAGAATACGTTGGAGAGTTCACGTTACGTGAGCGGTCTTGATTTCTTTATTTGTAGTTTTAATGATGATCATCTATTGTAGGGATGATTTGGTTTCAATGGGCAACGCCAGCAGCCAAAACCTTCTTTTGCCCAGCATTTGGGCAGTAGTAATAGGCTATTTACTTTAAGTAACTTAGATTAACACATGCCAAATGTCTGTGAAGAGTAATTTTTTGTTTTAGCTAAGGAAAAACTAACTATTGCTCGCGACTTCCTGTTACTGGGATAAAAAGTATTAATTTTATTCAAGTTCATTTTTACCTACATTATACATAGACTATTTAGCGAGTTTGATGACTGTCTGCTTTGCGGCCTCGGGCCCAATGATTAATATGCATAATTATGATTTTTATTTTTATGCATTTGACCCACCAATGACTTTGAGTTGACATGCCTGCACTCTATATCATTCTTCACTTTGGAGGATTGCTAAGGTTAAGCCAACCATAACTTTATCATCTTGAGCTCCTCCGTGCTTCGGAAGGCACGTAAAGCCGTTGGTCCCGGCTGCATTAGCCAGTCGTTAATAACCACCAATCCGCACTGGGCCCGCGCCGCTTGGTGATTTATGGTTCGTTCTTCCTATCCATCCATAGGGAAGGCTCGTGCCCAGCAGTGGGGACATAAAAATGGGCTGATGATGATGATTACAATTTGAAATAAGTAAATCAAAAAACCGAATTTGTGCTAAAAATCGAACTACTGCACCGTAGAGCTCCTCTTGTGAAGTGACCGATATCTGAACTTTAAACACAACTGTATCCGCGCTCAACTCGGCAATGTATTACATGTACCAACTGCTTTAATGAGACTACCGCATGACGTAATGTGTACATGCGCATTTTCGAGCTGCCCGCAAAACCAGATCTTGGAATGAGGTCTTCTTTCTCCTCCTCCTTTTCGATACGAAATCTTTGAGTGGGCAAATTTTTTTCGTCGTGCGTTCTTTCTTGCGAGCAGACGTGTCACTGCTTTTTTGAGTTATTTAAATAAAGTTTTTTAATTTGTGTTGGAGCCCCGGACTTCGCCTTAGCTGGAGACAAGACCTCGGCATACCTCGTCCGAAGCCCAAGCATTAAAAAGTGGAAATAAATTTTGAGGCGGTCGGCTGGGATTGAACTCCGGATCTTCGGCGTAAGTGGTGACTCCTTATCCGTTCGACCACAGCCACCGGGCGCGTTGCGCTCGAAATTGTGCATCAGTATCTACGCGCGGCGCATTGCTACGTCGTCGTCGGCTACGGATCTACGAGTTGCTACGACCGGCTACGACCGATTCGGTGTGCTACGGAACTAATTGTACGGATTCTTAAGAAGCTGCTATTAAGGTCGATTATTTCTTACTGCATTTATTCATTGGCCTAATCGTTGAACTTCATCATGATTTGCGCTGCCTGCTGTGACACTATCGATGGTAAGGATGAACATGTACGATGTATTATAGAAAGCTGTAATAAAAACTATCATGCTGCTTGTGCCGGCGGCAACGTGTTTGAGTTAGACATTGCATGGATATGCCCCGAATGCCGCTGTGCAACTAAGAAAGGCGGAGACAATAGTTCTACGCCGGTGGGCTCAGCCAAAAAATCTACTGAGAATGTCACTCTACGGAAGAGACCACAATTGGTTTGTTCGGCTGAAGATAGTTTCATTGCCAAGACTAGTGAGCTACCAATGGACGAGGTTCAGGGTCTGCGGCAGGATATACAGTTGCTGAAATCTCAAATTTCTCACGCCGTTGATTTGTTTATTGGCTTTGAATCAAGGATTGCTGCTTATGAACTGGAGGTCAGGGAACTAAATAAGAAACTTGTTGCCGTTACTGCTGGTGCTAATAACGCTCAATTGTCAACTGCGGGTAAAACTCCATCTCTCGACGTGTATGCCGTGCCTTCTTCGGTTGAAGCACCTTCAGTCGATCTTCAGTCCAGCGCGGTTCCGCAAACTCCGGATGCGACGGCGGCGGTGCAGAGTTTAGGACCTAAAAGGCGCAAGCAAAAAAAGGTAGTCCCTGAAGCTAATCATGGTAAGCAATCTTATTCTTCATGTCTTGATCCCAAGCCTATGCCTACACAAAGCCAACCATGTGCGCTTCCCAGTATACATCTAGCACCAACCGGGATTACGAATGAAAGTGCCTTTACTATGACGCACAAACAAGAGACCGATACTGAACAGAGGGTTGAGGTAAAAATAAGAAAGAATCAGCGCCCACCGTCTTTATGCGGCACAGCGGATCCAGCTAAAACCACCTTAAGGGCAGTGGAGCCGAGGAAGTACCTACACCTATGGAATATGGAGTCCAGTGCTGAGGAGGTCAGGGACTATCTCGGCCTGTTGTGTCCAACAGGAACATGTACCGTTCAAGAACTAACTGCAAGAGGTGACTATAAATCTTTTAAAATTGGTGTCCCTCTTGCGTCTTATGACATGTGCTTTAGTACTGATGTTTGGCCGGTTAATGCGAGAATTAAAGCCTGGATACCTTATCAAAGGCCAGCCAACCCGTCAAGTACAAGCACGGTTCAGAAAGCCCCCATGAGCGTGCCCTTTCGTGGTCCGACAAACAGTAAATGACAATGAACTTAAACTGTTCTATCAGAATGTACGCGGCCTCAAGACTAAGCTTAGAACATGGCGCAATAATTTACTTCTGACTGAACACAACATCGTGGCCGTAACTGAGACATTCTTAGATGACTCGGTCGAAGACTCGGAACTCGCAAATGGTGACTGGAGTTTGTTGCGTCGTGATAGAAGAACACCTTGCGGTGGTGTCGCGCTAGCGGCGCGTGCTCCCATTGTGCTACATAGATGCCGTGATTTGGAAACTGAGGCTGGTGAGGATCTTTGGGGTGGTTTTGAGTGGCAGGGGCGGCAATTTTATGTATGTGTTTTTTATATTAAACCTTCTGCTAGTGACAGTGAGTACATGGATTTTTTTTGTAAAGTTGAAAACTCATTGGATAAGCTAAGATCACCAGTGATAATTGTAGGTGATCTTAATTTGAATAGTGCTTCTTCAAATGTTTGTAATTATTATTGTTATTTCCTACCCTATTGTAACATGTCGGAGAAGAATACAATAGTTAATTTATTTGGGGGAATGTTAGATGTCGTGCTGGTTAGGGAGAGCAATGTAGTGTCTGAGGTGAATGTCACTGCTACGGACGGGCTAGTCCCTGTTGATGACTATCATCCTCCTTTAGATATAGTTATTGGACTTAATTCGGGTCACCGCTCAGATAGCCTAAAACCATCAAATATTGACCCATCTAAAGACTGGAATTTTAACAAGTGTGACTTTGTAAAATTGCTAGAGCTGGTTTCCGATTGTTCTTGGGACACTGTTCTTGACAAGAGTGATGTTGCTGCAGCCACGGATAGTTTTTATGCTATTATATATGGCAACTTTAATGAATGCATGCCCAAAAAAGCGCGGAAATCAGTAGGCAAGCGTTATCCCGTCTGGTTTTCCAGTGATATTATAAACGATATTAAGCGGAAAGCCAAATTGCATGCCGCATGGAAGCGACGTAACTGTGTTGAAGCATACAGGCTGTTCTCTCGGCTCAGGGCCGATCTTAGATGTCGCACGGCAGCTAATTACAGGCAGTACATGAAACAGATAGAGGACAATATAAAATCTAATCCGCGTGAGTTTTGGCAGCACATCTCGAGTCTACGTACGAAAGGTGGTTTTGAGCCCAGTGTTATGTATAATGGCAAAACTTCCACATGTGCGGAGGCAGCGCAGTCTTTCGCAGATTTCTTTGCAAGTGTTTTCCTGTCCGAGATTCCACATTTGAATGCTGAGCTTGTTTCTGGCTCTGACATTGTTTGTAACAGTAATTACGTTAACATTTCCCAAATTACTCCAAGTGAAGTCTTGCAGGGAATAAACAGGCTAAAGTCAAATAGTTCCATGGGACCTGATTGTGTTCCCCCAGTATTACTTAAGCATGTAAATAAAGCACTATGCATACCACTGTGCCATATTTTTAACGTCGCATTAGAGACTGGGAAATATCCGCCCCAATGGAAGCTATCTAGAGTAAGCCCAATACCCAAAAGCTCAGACAAGTCCAGGGTTGAGGAATACAGACCGATTGCTGTCATGTCTTCTCCTGCCAAAGTATTTGAGAGCATTATACACAAACACGTATACTCACAAGTAAACAAGTACCTTTGCAATGAGCAGCACGGATTCAGACCTGAAAGATCTGTTGAGACAAATTTGTTGGATCTAGTCGAGTATATTTCTGTTAAATTAGACAATTGCTCCCAGGTAGATGTACTCTATTTTGATTTCCGTAAGGCATTTGACCGGGTTGACAATGATGTTTTACTTGTAAAACTTTGCACCTTAGGTTTTACCCCAAGACTTCTTCGACTACTCGCGGACTACCTTCGGGATCGGCAACAGTTGGTCAGGCTCGGTGTATACGAGTCCCGTCCGTATCACACACGTTCTGGGGTAAGTCAGGGCTCTATATTGGGACCCCTCCTATTTTTGCTCATGATTAATGATCTCCCCAGCGTACTCAAGAACTCACGCTGTTTGATGTACGCAGATGATTTAAAACTTTTTAGAGAGATAAAATCTGATGTGGACTGCCGGGATTTACAACGTGATGTTGATGCAGTCTACCAGTGGAGTGAGCAAAATAGGTTAGAATTCAACACGGCTAAATGCTCCGCAATGACCTTTACCCGAAAGAGGCAGCCTATAGTATACCCCTACATCCTTAATGGTAAGTTATTAACTCGGGCAACCAATGTGAAAGATCTAGGAGTCACGTTCGATCGAAGCCTAACATTTCACGACCATGTTATCGCACTCGCCAAAGAGTCCTTTAGGCGATTGGGTTTTGTGCTGAGAAACTGCCGTGACTTCCATAATTATAGTGTTATACGCCTAATATTTGCTGCCCTAGTACGGGCAAAAATGGAAAGCGCAATGTGCATCTGGAGTCCATGCGAAAGCAAATACGTGCTTATGCTTGAAAAAGTACAAAAAGCTTTCCTCAGGTATCTGTACAAGCGTGTAAATGGATATTATCCGTATATGTACCCGACCAAGTTTCTTCTTGGGTGCCTCGGGTATAACTCGCTGGAGGTCAGACGGGATAGGCATCAAATGATAATAATGTGTAAAATACTTCGCGGTAGGATTGATGCTCTGAATCTGCACGGTGACTTGTGTCGTTTATTTGTTCCTAATAACTACAATCGTAGCAGAAGGCATAAGTTGTTTGCGGTACCATTTTGTCGAACAGTGGCCCGACGCCAGTCACCTATACCACGCAGCCTTTCATCACTCAATGCTCTCCTAGATACCAATCCTGAGTGCGACTTGTTTGCGGATGGATGGTCGAAGATATTGTCGGACTGCCTGCGTTACTGTGAAGGAAAGGTATGAGTGTGTGTGAGTGCGTGTGTAGCTTTTTGTAACATGTGTTTATTACTGTTATTTTTATGCGAATATTTATCCTGTTTTTAATTGTATTTCATAATTGTTGTTGTAATGTGTAATCTTTAATTAATGTAATTGGTTTTTTTTCACACCGTTTTAATTAAAGTAAAATAAAATAAATAAAATAAAAATAAAATAAATAAAACTGTACATTTTTTCATGGTTTAGTGGTAGAATGGCGAAGCGCTCGGCCCGAAATCGCAGGTGGGTTACTCTTGAAACACAATTGCATTAATCAATTTCCAATCACAAATCTTAACCTTTTGACCGCCAGGTGGTCGCTCAGAAGAATGTGCCCCTAGCGCCGAGTATGTATTTTCATGCTTAACCTATAGTGTTGTGACACATCACTACGACAAATTCGTTTACAAGGTTAAAATAACAATTTTATACGAGAAACTAATGTTTGTTTTACTTGATTATATTATTATAATTTATGAAATTTTAATGAACGACATCAACAATCTATAATCTTGCAAGCAGACACTATCAAAGCCAAGATAAAGTTAATCCGATACTTCTACAAAATATCGATCTTGGAATCCCTATTGTTGTATATATACAACTCCGGTGACACACACAACAACTATTTTAGTCTAGATTATTCTAGACTAAAATAGTGATGTGGGTAGTGATTCCGCAAGTAACATAATTTCCGGTTATAGATATTACCTATTATTCAAATTATTAATTTTATAGATCAAAATGCCTGCTTATATTGTATACAATAAAGTATAATAGAAATTATTAAAAAGTTTTTCTGTTAAAACCCAATAAAAAAAGAATCCCTTAATTGATGTTGATGAATCGGCATTTAGTTGCAATAATTTTAATAGCAACTGAAGTAGTAAGCAGAGGGTAGTCGTTGCTTTCTTAGTGTTAAAAATGGAAAATCATCCGTCAGGTTTGTATTTGCTTTCATTATCTATATAAAAATATCTATGCATAATTTCTGATGTGGTACTAAACCTTGTTTAAATTTATTCCGTGCATGATTTATTACAAATTTAACTTTGTGTAATCTTGGCAATCTCTCGGCGGTTGAAAAACTATCAACGAAATGCATCATAGCCAAAATCAAACAATATTTATTCCTGTTCATGGTTTTTTGAAAGATTGGAAAATTCAGTAGTGGATCCGTAGACCAATGCTCTTCAATAGATATTCTTTTATTTCTTGTGAATAACATTGTTACCGCAAAAAATAGATAAATTTGTTTAGCATCAACGTCACACCAATCTCGAGTTCTAGAGTGTTCTCGTATATCAACATGACGAATGTAAAATTGGTAATATCGATTGGTACACCTGACTATCTCGGTCACCAAACCTTCGTCCACAAAGTATTCGAAGAACTGTAGTTCGTTAGAATCGGCCGAAAGGTTTAATTCTGAAGTAAAACCAACGGCAAAATCATCAAACGGTTGTATGATTGGCGATGTTCCCTCTGCAGTCCAATGGAATTCTCTATCACTTCTTTCTTAAAACAAAAATTCTGAATGTGAAAATGTAAAAGTAGGTAGGAAAAACACGCTAGTAAGCAGTAACATTTTACTTGTACTTTTATACCTTATATTTTCATTCTAAGAATAGTCAAATTTGTGTACACACCTCCTCCACTTCTAACTCATCATCGGTAACAAATTCTTCTATTTCTTCCTCGTGACCTTCCAAAATCCGAATTAGCTCATCTGCACTCGACATTTTGCATTTCACTTACAGCCACAATACACAGTAAATTAAATCAGGTACCCACTATAATACATTTGTAATTCTCAACACATTCTCGACACATCTACCCTCACTATTATTATATTGCGTCCGCTTGTGACGTCACAAGCGGTTGCATATAAGCAACTCCGGCGCTGGACACTTCTGATAACATTAAATGTGCTAGTGTTGTAAATAAGTTTCATTTTAGCAACAACTAGATATATTATTGTACTATGATTCCACCTTAAATCTTGTAAAGTATTAGATATTATAATTAGTTAGCGGATTAAAAAAAACGACAATAATTGTATAACCTACTAATTCTGCATTTCCAATTAATTTACATGATATTTGTGTATGATAAAGTCGATATCAAGCAATAATAGTAGTTAATTTGTTACATCACTACTGTTGTATTTGTACAACCGTGGCGGTACATGTCTAGAAATAATCTACAATTGGCGATGAGTTTTATTAATTTTTTAACCTGAAATTTGACGCTTAGCATAGGTGTCATTAGGAAAAATGAAAGAAGGGCTCTTATCGCGAAAGCGTGGCCTTTATTATTATTATCAAATAGTCGTTATTCAATTGAAATTACGCTTAAAAATCGCTTCGGAAACTTTAGTTGCAAATTTGCAACTGCGGCGCTAGGGGCACAACAATCATAAGATTCATATATACAACTCCGGCGGTTAATGGGTTAAAAATTCAAATGGTACTCTTAAAAGCGATAATAGCGCTACATTGGAATTAAATTGTGTGGAAATTAAGTGAACAAATCATTATCGAGATGGGGCGTTCCGAAATTGCGAAACTTATCCCAATATCGATACATATTAATCGCATTGGAATTGTATTGAGATTGAGTTTGCGTCAAGAGTAACCTACCAGGTCGGGTTCTACTCGCGTTTATTTTACACATTAATATAATTTCAACGTTTATCCTGATGTTTCGAAAAATTTTGCAGGATCCGTGGTCACATTATTATAGGTTAGGAGAAATATTAAAATTAGAATATGATTTAAATAAAGATGTGGAATCAGGATAACAGTAATAACAAAACTTCAATCAGGAAACTTGAAATCAGTGTGTGAAAGTCAACTACTGCACTGCACTGAACTACAATGAGAGAAAGCTCTCCCTCTAAACAAATTTGGATTAGTTCTGTTGTGATGTTTCTGTGTTTTGAATGTGTATGTGTGTTTGTACCAAATAAAGATTTTTTCTATTTCTAGTTCTCAGATATTTTTATTTTATTGGTACAGGCATAATAATAATAAAAATGACGGTTGTTATGCATTATAAAAGGATTTACATACTAGGTTTTGCTAGTCAATTAATCTTAAAAAATTATGCACAACATTAAAAAGTACTAAAAATAGATTTAAGAAAAGAACAAACAAGATAACACTAAAATAAAAATTACGTAAATATAAACTGAAAAAATGACACCTAATACTTGATTCTTAGATAAAACTAAAAATAAACAAAAACATGCTTATAAGGTTAAGACTAACCCGCTTATTCATAAAATCTATTTAAGATGATTTAACTAAATATTGTTTTGTCAACGTCACACAAACGTCATTTCGAATTTGACAAAAAGAGACAAAACAATGATTAACTAAATAATGCTTAAATGGTTTTTATGTATAAGGGGGTAAGGTCTTATGTTGAAAATTTTGATGGAATACGTCAAAATCGTATCCAAGATAATGATATGCATGACACATTCTATGTAACGGATTATTCTGAGAGACATTAGCTAAAGAGACGTGGGTTACGTGCGGAGCGACTATTAACTTTAAACTTAAGGCAATTCAGAAGATCTTCACCAAAAAAGCCATTGGCAATTTTATGTAAAAGTAACAGACCACTAACTTGTCTTCTATGTTGTAAAGATTTTATTGCGAATTTTTCCAATCTGTCTTCATAGGCGGGTAATAAACGTCTTAGGCCTAGTTTATTGCAAAGATACCGCACAAAATGTTTCTGTACATATTCAATCCGGTTAAAGCGAAGGGTAAGGCACACTAACGCCGCCAATTGATAATTTGATAATTACTAACGGACCGGATCTTTTTTTAAACATTGCGTACCGTCCGACAACAGGAAAGCATCCATAGTATTTAGTTAATAATTGTGCACTACTTTTTGTTGCGTGGTTTATTCACAAAACGGGCTATCGCATTTATTCACAAACAATGGCCACTGTTGGTGTTAGCGAATAAATACAAAAACAAACCTAAAAGTAGTGCACAATTATTAAATAATAAATGTTTGCCTAGTGTCGGAAGGTCCGCAATGTTTGAAAAAAAATCCAGTTTAGCAGTTATCAAATTAAATCCATTAGCGGCGCTAGTGTGCCTTACCCTTCGCCTTAATGTGTACTAGATAAAAAGGAGACCATACGGGAGAACAATACTCCAGCACCGATCGTACAAGAGCACCGTAGAGTAGTTGTATGTCTATATCAATTGGGTTGGGTTGAGATCCTGTTTCGCATTGTTCGATGTAAGCGTAGTAATGAAGTCAATAGATAATGGAACGCCTTTGCCCAGCAGTAAGGCAGTGAGGAGTTCGATGGCGCAGTGGTTAACGCGCCCGATCTGCGAGTGCTAAGGTTAAGCAACAAAGGCTGGTCATCAGATGGGTGACTAAAAATGTATTATCTCTCGCTCCTCCGTGCTTCGGAAGGCACGTAAAACCGTTGGTCCTGGCTGCATTTAGCAGTCGTTAATAACCACCAACCCGCGCTGGGCCCGCGTGGTGGTTTACGGCCCGTTCTCCTTATCCATCCATAGGGAAGGCTCGTGCCCCAGCAGTGAGGACATAAAAATGAGCTGGTGATGATGATGATTATGATGATGAGGACAGTAAGACTATTACTTACTTGTAACATTAAAAATGCTTTTTATTTTTAATTTTTTTGGTCAGTCAGTGAAAGTTTTAAGAAAACATTTGTGTAACTGTTTTTTTCTTACGTTTTTATCAACTGTCAACATCTCAAGTCCCATTAAAATTGACTTATTGTTTACTTAAGAGCTTTCAAATTTGTATAGGTAGGTGATATGTAAAATGGTTTTTTACCAAGTATAGCTGTGCCGGCTGCATATTTCCTAGCAGCGTGCCGCTTCTGACCTCATTTTCAGAGCGCTATCTCGCGCGCAGATACGGCACGCGCCAACAACGCAGCCACTGTTCCTGGACGGCGGGTAGGGTGGCCACTTTTTTCTAACCTTTTGACCGCCACAGTCGGCTATAGTCGACAAGCGATAGCATGCCCTGTATTCGAACGACGGCAATAATCGACATAGGTATATAAAAAACACAAAATAAATATATTTAGAGTTTTATTAAGTCCTAATCTTGTTGCAATTGCATGTTTTTACTCTGAATTGAATGCTTGGCGACGCATTTATGCTGTGGCGGTCTAAATATTAAAGTACGATAATGTCTCCCCCTAACTCCCTTCTTATTATGTTAAGCTAATGTGGAGATATTAATTTCTCTAAATACGCATAAGACTCCGTCCCACCTGTTTTAAACGTATGCGAAGATGAATAATTATATGTGGAGTGACGTTGATGCTTTCTGAATATTATTATGAATACAGAATTGTACTAAAATTGCAAAAGAAAAGCTTTCTGAGTATCTTAAAAATTCCGGTTGGAGACTCTGACAAAATCAAGCAAGCAAGCATGTGACGTGGACCAATCAGAACTTTAGTAATGGACAACTACTGGCTGCACGATTGCTATGCCTCTCACGGTTTTGCTGCCATGTACATTATAAACATAATAGTCACAAATAATTTACGGAATAAAACAACAAACACTTGAATCAACTCTTCAAAAAGTGTGGTCACCCTTCCCTTCAGTTTAACATGTAAAGTGGACTTGCAAGTCAATTTGTTCTTTATCACCGGCTCGTAGGGTTTACTTGAGACCGTAGGAACATCTTAATGGTATTTGATCAATTAATGGTATGCGAGCCTCGTATGTATCACAATGTATTTGCAACGCTACATATATTGTAATGAGTGTTATTTAAATGTATGTATAATGCTAGAAGATTGTATACAATAGGTCTGTCAATCTATTTATTTACATAAAGAACAATGTTATGTAAGAAGTCCTTGAGATACTTAGTTTGGCGTCTATGGTGGTGTAGTTTTTTTTTTAAATATAATTTATTTAAGTTGCAGAGCAAATAAGTTTTTCAACAGTTTTAATGTGTTTTACAAACAATCTTGTGTGGTGTGGTTTAGAGGTTAGTAATTTTTATTACAAGACCTTTTTGTGGCTCTTTTTATAATCAAAAATACGTATATGCCCTTGCTCCATTTGTTAAGTGAATACCCGAAATCTTGTCTCGGAGAAACTGACTTATCGTATCTCCTTAACTGTCGGAAGACATAATGCTACTAACATAGTTATATTGCTATAGGTTTAGAAAATATAGGAGTAGCTAGCTAGCTAAGCACATTATGTATGCTGGGAATCGAACCCGTGACCTTTCCGTCTGAGACAGCGGTGGTCTGATCAATTGAGCACAGTGTGGTTCAGTTTACGCGAGGGACAAATATTTTTATACATCCAGCATTGTTAGTACAATTATTTAATATATTTGTCAATTTAATACGACTTTACCATAATTCTATGCTATGAACAATGTCGAATCACATTAAAACTTATGTATTGTATATCAAGTTATAAAAAATAACTTTACGCTATATGCACGCATATCGTTTCGTATTCCCAAAGAAATATATACTACACTACACTTTGTTCACGTTTAAATGCGTCCTTTGTGAGACTAAAATTGAGTAAACAATATTTTTATAAAGATTATTTTCAATTACAGCCGCATAAAAGGACAGTTCAGATCAGAAATAGTATTGCTAATTCAGTTACAAATGTCTCTCCTTTTATCTCGGCGTTGTGCAAAAACATTTTTGCGAACTCGTGCTTATCATTGGCTCTTTGACCCGATTCGCTCGGGAGCGCGAGTCCCGGGCCGCAAGCCATCCCGGTTATGTAACGGGCTCCGCGACGTCGGCAGACGCCTCGCAGACGGCGCCGGGCCGGCTGGCGCCCAGACAGGGACGGCGATACGCCCGTCCCGCTTCCCCCAAGACTGTTGGCGCCCAACGTGTGGCTGCTCCTTCGAGATCGGCTTCTGAGGGGCGTCCTACTTTATAGCATTCTGATTCCAATAAATTTGGCGTGTGATAAAAAAATATTAATACTTATGTCATGTAAACTTTGTTATCTACGAGATTTATGGAGTCGATTGGCAATAAAAATTTAATACTACGCTGCGTTGGTATCGATAATCTCGTTTTAGAGTTGCCGCAGTATCTCTTCCCCCATTTTGTTGATTTCTGGGTAAAGATTATGTGTATTATCTTCTTGTATTGAATGGCGACGGATCTATATCTGATATTGGCGCCCAACAGGGTGCGTGATTTAAATTTACATACTTTTACTTTGCTATTTCATTGATTCTATACGTAAAAAAAGAAAGGTCCTGCCTGACTAACTTAAGAATGATCAGGTCAAACCACTCCGATCTAGAATGCAGAAATTTAGCAGTCAATTCCCCTTCATGACGTAGGCAAGAGATAAGACAAGAATTTTACGAAATTTTCTCTGGATCGAGGATAAGGTTGTTTACGTAGGCGACATTGCGGACGGACGGCGATTTTATACGTTTGATTATTAATAATATGTTTTCTCTCTTTTTCTCAGGTACAAAGATTGCGATGTGAAAGAGACAAATAGAAAACCGCCAAAACGAGTGCCTTAATTAGCAGCTAAACACAAGTGCCTGAACTTAGATAAGAGAAACAAGCAGACGAACGAACTATTGCCACGAAAACGAATATTAGTTTATAGGTAAGTCTAATTTACAATTTCACAAAAATTACGTTTGTTGTATGGGAGTCCCTCTTAAATATTTGTTTTAATTTAATTTAACTATTTATTTTTAAAGTGTATATATATTACGAAATATTCTGTGAATATTTCAAGCGTCTACCTGTTGCCGTTATCAATATCGAGCAAAAAAAAAATCAGGTTTGTTGTATGGGAGCCCCCTTAAATATTTATTTTATTCAGTTTTTTAGTATTCTAACTATCATGTTTCATGAGATACAGCCTGGTGACAGACAGGCGGACAGACGGCGGAGGTTTATTAATAGGGTCCCGTTTTACCCTTTGGGTACGGAACCCTAAAAAGGGGCCAGCGACTGGGTTGAGTTTTCAGCAACAATTGAAAACAGACCGCCTGCTTCCTAGTTGTTATTCCGTAAAATTTTAATGAAAATTATGTTATTTTTTGGCGACAAAAACTTTGTCGTAGACTGGGCTTACAGTGTCGGATGGTGCCATACGCTTTTATATTTTTTTTTGGCAAAACAGTTCTGCGATTGGGGTGGAGGATTCCGATTCCAAGTAATGTGCACTTCCACCTTCAGTTATTTATCTGGAGGCACGGTAGTGCCCCTGCCAAGTCGAGCAAAAAAGCGGCACGGCCGTACCATCCTTTTCTCGAAGCAGTTCAGGCCATTTTCGACCCCCTATAACTTCGTTGTGGATAAAACTAGAAGCCTGAATTTTCAGTAACCAAGCAGGCATTGTATAAACACGGTATATTTCATATTTCATCCAACTTGAACCAGTTGTTTAAGAATTATAACTAGTCAAAGTTTCTTAATATTTTCACTCACTCATTGACTGACTGACCGATCATCAAAACTCTAAGGCACTTCTAGCAGACATAGAAACTTCAAATTTAGAATACAATTAGTGCCTTACAAATAAACAAAGAATAATTTCCGAATAGTTATTCCGTGTTTAGTTCCTGTCATGTAAACGTCATTTCAAATTAAAGTAAAAGAGACAAAACACGAAATAACTATTCGGAAATTATTCTTTGTATATGTGTACTTTGAAGTGCCTTAGAATATTGATGATCGGTCAGTCAGTCAATGAATGAGTGAAAAAATTAAGAAACTTATTTGTAATTGTAAGGCACTTTGTGTTTAGTGTATAAATCAAGGAAGAACTACAATATTTTGTACAGTTTTCTAGATACACCGACTGCATAAATAACTTTGTAATCTCATAAAAATGTATAGGATTACAAAGTTACATTTGCAGTTAATGAATCAGTGTACCTGTTTATCTATAATATAATAGAATAATAGGTGTAGATATGTACCTAGATGGTTCCGGAAAGGAAAAAAGTAGGACTATCTACATTTATTTATTTATTTATTTATTAATATGCCTACAAAAAAAATGCATTTTCACAAATATTTTTAATATTGATATGGTCACTATAAGATGTTGTTAGGTTAGTTAATTACGTAGTAAATAACTTAAGACAAAAGGCCCCTTACCCTTAAGTGGGGACTGAATAAATTAACCGACTTGGTTGGACTTATTACATGGACCTCACAACTTTTTACGGTAGAAGAACTGTGTTGCGAGACTTGGTGTTTTTCTACAATTTTGTTTTCGATGGCATCGTCGCTTTTCCTCAGATGAGATGAAACCAAGCTTTTTTAAAACATTTTGTTTCCACTTTTGCTTGCGGGGTGAGATTTCCACTCAATTTTCCGTGCATCCCAGAGGGAGGTCTGTGTTGGGTTAAGTGTGGGCGTTTTGGGGAATAAAAAATATAGCTTAAGTCACATTCTTTCCACACATAGTTTTTGTGTATGTTGAAATGTATGTAAGTTCATTTGCTGAGGTGCATTTAATAACGATTTGTTTAAACAAAAAACAAGGCTATACAATTTTGGATTTTTTCAATTTCATCAAAAACTTATATTATAAAGAGGAAACCTTTGTATTTTTGTATGTATGTATTTATGTATGTTTGCAACGAATAAACTCAAAAAATACTGGACCGATTTAAAAATTCTTTCACCATTACGATGCTACATTAACGCTGAGTAACATAGGCTATATTTAAAAATTCACAGATTTCGCAGTCCCCGCAAGAATCGGAGCATTGAAAATGAATCAACAATTTACGAAAAAAAACCATTTTATTTTATATAACACAATTCCAACATTAATGCACTTCTCGCCTGCATCCGCATCTTATAACACCATTACCATGACGATCGGTCAATAATCAAAGAAGTTACATCACTTTTTATATACGGAAATACCCGTTTTTCTACAATACCAAATCTAAAGGGACCACCTACAGGTCACAATTATTAACCGTTTTTTAAATTTTTGTAGCTAAACTAATACCCTAGGACCCTTTTTTTAATTTTTTCTTAAGTCGGTTTTTTTTTAAATATTTACAATTTAGTATACAAACACCCCCCAAAAAACCCGATTTTTTTTAGGTTTTTCAAAATTCCCAAAAAGGTATCCAGCCGATTTTCAAAATTCAAACGCTCACACGTGTCTTGATATATTCCTCAACTCTTGGTACTATTTCCATCTCGATTCTCCCAAAATCCTCGGAGCTATGGCAAAAAATACGTCTCAGGCGATTTGCATCTGATAATCATTTTCAATGGTAAAAAAAAATACTAAAAACGTCAATTTAATTTTCCAATACAAAACTATTTGTTGGTTCTGTTGTCATGGAAACCATTAACTCAATGATGGAAACCATTAACTCAATGATGGAAACTGTCAAAGCGGTACGAAGTCCGCCGGGTCAACTAGTGTAAAGTAAAGTAGCCAATACGACATACTCGTAGTTTTTAGCCGTCTCCTCTCCGTTTATTGGTTGATTACGACTCCTCTCCGCCCATCTTTTCCTTTGACGGATACTAGGCCTTAGAGAAATAAAGCGCTTTTTTTCATTATCCGTAATATTTGATTGGTTAGTCGAAATATGGACAACTTTTCAGCATCTAGAAACTGTATGGGGGTAACGACCCTTGATGTCACTGTTATGTTTCATTATCATCATCATCATCTCAGCCAAAAAGACGTCCACTGCTGGACAAAGGCCTCCCTCAAGGATAATTCATTTTGAGGGGAATTTGCCATAATCGCCACGCTTGGCGGGTTGGCGATTGCAGTAAGGTGAGAATAATCACAGAGAGACGCTGCTGCCCATCCTCTGGAATGCTCCCATAGTCGCCTTCTACGACACCCACGGGAAGAGATGGGGTGGTGCAATTCTTTACCCCCGGCACCACACGGGGTGTTTCATTATAGTGTAGTCTAACTATAAGATAACAGAGCAAGGGAGTTAAATTAATCTGTAGTACACTTATACAATACGATCAGCTTCCATTAAATTGACATCATCAATTTGCAATTCTATAGTTATTTGTTTGTTTAAACTTACTGTAACAGCATCCCCTCTCAGTCAGATGCTGTTGCTAAAACGATCCTCCATTTTGGATAAACACTCTGATTCAAAATAAACTTTAAAGCGTTCAATGGCGTCGCCGACACCTCTTGAAAAATAACTCAGGAGTTCGGCGCGACAATATTTGTGTAACTGTCACTTTTTAAATCGCCATTAGTTAATAAAACAAATCAAAGATGGCGGCGAATCGACACTTCTGCCGTTGTTACTGTGAAATAATGCTAATGGCAAATTTTATTGTTTATGTTTTTTTTTAAAAGGGTGTTGGAGTGGTTTTCTCTACTTTTTGATTTTAGTTCTTTATGTTGTAAATTGAAGGCGTATTTCCTTTTATCATATACTAGCGGCCCGTCATTGCTTCGCACGGGTGGACAATTTTTTTTATATAGCCTATGTTACTCAGCGCTAATGTAGCATTCTAATGGTGAAAGAATTTTCTAGTTTATTCGTTGCAAACATACATACATACATACATACATACAAAGGTTTTCATCATCATCAGCTCATTTAATGTCCCCACTGCTGGGGCACGAGCCTTCCCTATAGATGGATAGGGAGAACGGGCCATAAACCACCACGCGAGCCCAGTGCGGATTGGTGATTGTTAACGACTGCTAATGCAGCCGGGACCAACGGCTTTACGTGCCTTCCGAAGCACGGAGGAGCTCGAGATGATAAATGTTTGGTCACCCATCCGATGACCGGCCTTTGCGAAAGTTGCTTAACCTCAGCACTCGCAGACCGGGCGCGTTAACCACTGCGCCATCGAGCTCTTCAAGGTTTTATCTTTATAATATTAGTATAGAAAAATAAAGTTTTTTTTTACATTTACACCAACTTAAAAAAGGGTTCGGGAGAGGTTTAGTAAACGTTCTTCATATATTTTTTTCTTCTATCACCATCTAATTCGAACGTTTATTCACATTATACGAGTCGTACGTAATGTGTCTCGTATAAATGGTGTTAAAATAAATAAAAATGTATAAATGAGATAGACAATGTATAGACGTGAATATTTTTGAAGTTATGTAGATAATCTAGTGAAAAAAGCAACATTGGTTATGTCACTTATCCAACGTTACAAAACCGGAGCGCCATCTAGCGACCCAATGTGCAAACTGCAGAAGAAACGCCCTTTACAAAGTCATGCGACACACCTTGCTAATTAAAAAACTGCGGGTATAAGTGGTTAGTATAACAAAAGTTAAATCCTCACTGTTACGAATTAAACACATCTATACTAATATTATAAATAGGAAACCTTTGTATTTTTGTATGTATGTATGTATGTTTGCAACGAATCAACTCAAAAATTACTGGACCGATTTAAAAAATTCTTTCACCATTAGAATGGTACATTAGTCCTGAGTAACATAGGCTATATTAAAAAAAATAATTAAGTAAAATACTAAAAACGACAATTTAGTTTTCCAATACAAAATTATTTGTTTGTTTTGTTGTCATGGAAACCATTGATATATATTAACTCAATGATGGAAACTGTCAAAGCGGTACGAAGTCCGTCGGGTCAGCTATTAGTAGTGAATAAAATGCGCCCTTAAGGAAAGAGTAAAAATAAACTAAAAGCAAAAGCAGTAATAAAAACGCACAATAGTACATAACTTCTATTCTAACAGTTAAAAAGTCCCATAAAAAGAAAATAATAAATAAGTCAGATACGCAAATAGTTCGTAAATCGTATCCCTAAAATGTATGTTGCATGCTGTATCGAAAGCTTCAACTTAATTCGTAATCTGTATTCGGAGCACAATCGGCGGCTATCTAGCGTTCGCATCAACTCAATTTGTATCAATTGAACTGTCAACAGCTCAGCTCGGTTGTGTGTGGCGTTGGCAAAACAAACCGACCCTCCGCGTCCGCACGCATTACTTCTGTACCGTCGCCCGGCGCACTCCGCTGCGCAAATATTCATATTAATTGCCCGCCACTTTGGGGTTAACTTCTGTACTTTATAATGTAACCCCCATCACTCTTCTGAAAATGCTAAGCGTATTGAGAATCTCTATGCCTAGTTTAGTCTGCCAATAAATGCTCTTTTATACGCTTAAGTAGTCGACTGTACTGTTAAACACCCATTTGGGCATTGAAAGAAACCTTTTTGTAGTATTGTCATTCCTCTTTGTCTGATTCCCGCGGATTTTGTTGCGCAATCTGCAAATTGCCAAGCCGATGCCAGAAATTAATGAGCGCCTTTATTGGTCTTCATAAAAGTACATCGGCAGTAAATCTTGTCATGGTGTACGGATTAATAACTGCGGAGGCCCGAGCGCGGAGCCTTCGCCCCGATACGAATCAATAAACAAAATCACGAGCGCCGGAAATCCGAGCGGAGTCCGAGATGCATTTCCATCTTTCACCGTCTTTTCACCCTCCGAAAATCATCCCTAAAGTTGCTCCCCCGTCTCTGTTGTCGCGAGGGTGCGACAAGGATGGGTGTTGTGCAGAGCGCGTGCGCGGAACAACCCCTCATGAGCGTTGGAGAACGTTGATAGTGGTAGGCGCGAGAACCTGGCGCGTGGCCGGGGTCGGCAACATTCCTCCGTGGACCGTCCGCTAAGGCGGAGGTCCCGCTCTCTCACCCCCGGTCCGCAAACCTGCAATACTGCACCACACTCTGTACTTGCTACTGCACCAAGGGACCTTTCTGGGATCCATCCTTTAACTGCTACTCACATTAAGACAAGACAAAAACTGGACGTTTGAGTTTAGCCTTCAATACAGAGTTACCTTTTGTTACCGTCCTATTCAAAACCGAAATCACAAAATTTTACAATTGAAATAAACCAGGGTGTGAGAGAGCGAGAGAGGACAGTATTAACTTTAAAGTGGAAACGAGACGTCGAGATGGCTCGCCGCTCCCGGTCGAGGTAAGTGCCACTTTAGCCACGTGTTTGCGAAACTTTCAGTTTCCAGTTTCAGGTGGTTGATGAAACTCGCCGCTCAGTTCTGTTTGTTCCATTGTTTCGGCAAAAGCCATTGTTACTCTCTGAGGTCCACCGCCTGCTGCCAGTTCGTGAGTGTTCATATTGTTTGGTACCTGAACGCCGTTATTAATTCTGTTTTGTTCCTCGTCGTGAACTTCCGTTGACCTCTGTTCTAAGTTGTTTAACTTACTAGGATTTACGTATTTGTGTCTGTTGGTAATTGTATGTGTTCTCATATTATTTGTTTGATCTGGACTTCGTTTACAAAGGTCAAATTCTGTAAATTGTTTTACCATTTAAAGTATTATCTACAAAAATATAATTTTTATAGATTTATCTTTTAAATCATGTGGTTGATATTTGATAACTGAACTAACTTTGAAGAAAACCTCCGTTTGTTTTTACCTTGGCCTCAGTAAAAGTTTCGAAACGTGTTCCTAAAAATAAAATGTAAAATGAACGCGATCTATATAAAATATTTCATTTCAATGTCTTTACTTTTGCGATCTTGCTAACACCATGGCCTATTATCATAAACTGTTTTAATAATGGGTAGTTATTTTACTGGCTGTTAAATGGACTATATCATCTTAAGTTTTTTTATTGGCATACATACATACGTACTCTCACGTCCTTCTATCAACAAGGGTATAACAGGGCATGAAAATCACCAATTTTGAGTAAACTCGCGGCTAGTGACCTCGACGCCACGTTTAGCATAATCAAAGTAGCGCTCCGAGGTGGAATAGATACCATCAGTGATAGGTTGCTAGTCGATTGCCTGATGTGCGAGCATCTTGGAACCCTTGTCCTTTAGTTGGCTTTGGACATGCACGGGAAGTTGGAAGCTGATACATTATTTTCAAGTCCCGCATGAGTTAAATACATTTATTGGCATCGTCTCCTATTTACGTCGCATTATCTATGTTGTCTCCAACATCACTTATCTCGCCTTTAATTAATACATACAAAGGTTCGTCGCCTCCCACAGCGTATTCGTCTATCCCTTGCGTCAAATTAGTATAATACTGTAATTCGCAAGCCGGGCTGAGCTGCATCATGCCTGTGATTACCTCTCGTTAAGTTTCTTTTAAACCAGCCACAGGGCGTCCCGCAGCGCAAGTTTGATTTGCATTCAATGAAAAGACTGATTGAATCGGGGTAAGATTAATCGTTCTTTGACTGTTTGTTGTCCCTTATTAGCCAGTTATTGTATTTGCTTGCTATTTGGTGCTTTAATCATTCCCCAATTTTACTTTTAATTATACATACCATCATGTAATTTGAAGGGGAAGTGATTCACAGTCGTAAAATGTGAAAGTAAACTTTGATTAAATTTCCTGAAACCGTTGAACATTAGCTCTACCCGTCACTTTTTGGTCGTTTTAATCCCGCAGATGGGTTGATTAGACCATGAAACTGAACAACTTTTCCCAAGAAACATAAGTCAAAAAACGAGATATTTTTTTAAACTTTCCCATACAAAACCTCTATTAACCGAGCATGGTTTGTATGGGAAAGTTAAAAAAAATCTCGCTTTTTGACTTATGTTTCTTGGGAAAAGTTGTTTAGTTTCATGGTCTGATCAACCCACCTGCGGGATAAAAACGATCAAAAAGTGACGGTGTATTTATTTGATTATAAAGTTGTAACATATGCTCAGATATCCAGAATCTTACTTATTTTGTTCACGAAAACTTTAAGAGCTTATAAAATCTATTTTTCCTCCATTCGTTTCATTTAATTTATTAATTTTATCATTGTGGTTCATCTCGTTAGCTTCAAAGCCCCTTTTCTTATTGAAAGTAAAGATCCTTAAATCTCAAAGTTCCCAGTCGTTACTTTAGTAGCAGCATGAAATGGTAGCCATTTCATTGCCTCCGGGGGTCTCTCTAGCTCCGTGGACTCCTGCTGTGATGATTGCCTCCGCCTAGTTGATTGATCCGGCCAAATAGGAAGTGGATTAATTTGTTAGAATTCCGTCTTAAATTGATACTGTTTCAATTGGCTCTTTAGATTCGCTTGTTTAAGGTGTATAAATAGTTACAAAATCTTTTTATTAAGGCTTTTTGTACACATTAATTTATCTTATATTTCTTATTTGTCTCATTATTTTTCTAATACATAAATCTTTAGGTTTCAGTTAAGTATGATCATTACAATCACGACTCGTGAAAACGCTAATGCAATAAGTCTTGGTCGAAAATATGACGCCATTGGGTCTATTCCAAACTAATGGACTGCAGTTAATGCCGATTGACATAAACATTACGGGCGTCACAAATCCAGAATTCCCCCAAAAAAGTTAATCTGTCCCCTAAGATTATAATCCCTTGTTGGAATCACTAACGCATCTCCCTGTCCACTCCAGGGCCCCTAATTCGCTAATAGAAAACAGAATATCGGATGTCTCGTGTCCGGCGCCGAGACGACATCCGGCACACGCCGGAACTGCAATATGGCTGACAGCGTCTCGCTAATATATTATTATCGACTCTGATTGTAGTTTCATCAGCTATGATGACAAGATGGATTAGTGTATTGATTTTGGTTGCTATGTTACTAAATTGCTTGAGCAAAGCAATGATAACATTTGGATTGGTTTTTGTGGCATTTTCTGTTTTAGAAATAAGTTTCAATTATAACAAACTATTTTCTAGGATTCGAACCTTGTGTGGTCTGGGTGATTGCTCTCCCAGGGTTTTTCCAATCATACTATTCTCTAAATTAATTTAAAACTCTATACATTTCGCACTCTTTCCGTGGTCATATAATTATAAATTCAATTTTAGTTTAGATTTCTTCCTTTCGGAGGCAATGGCAGCTATGTTGCCACCGAATATTGAACTTTGTACACTTGGAATAAGATTGAAAACTAATGTAAATCTAAAACTGTATTACCCGTGAAAGGGTTAATATAAGTGATGAGGATAAAGATTCTTCCATATCATCACCATTTACATTAGTTTAGTAACATATTTCAATATTAGATAAATATATATGCCCAGAGGGATAGGCAAATTTAGTTACACTCTGGATATTTGAGGATCGACTAGAAAGCGTAGAAGGCATGATCTCGACGTCTATAAAGGCATTGGTGGCGTTTACCGCCAAAGATCGAGTTGCATGTAAAGGTTTAGGGGAGAACTTGGCCTACCAGTAGTAGAACGAAATAAGTTAAATAAAAAATATGACATAAGTAATATACTTCGCCACATGTAGCAAGATATAACATGTTAATATCATTATAATAAACTTAACAATTAAATTCTCATATACGTTTATCACCATCATTAAATTAACATATGTAATGTATAAAACATAAAATGGCGGCTAACCACGCCCACCTATAAGACGTCCTTCTCTGACCTCCAAGGCGGCCTGTGCCCTCCCATCTTCCACCCATGTCTGTCCTTGTGTCCTCGCTCCAGCGGCGGACTCGTCGGCGCCGGAGTCCATCGATCCCCCCACCTCCGCTCTGACGCATGCGTTGCTGTTGTTTGCGCAATTTCCTACAGATTATGGATTTTCTTGTAACTAGACACGGGGCACCTCTCCACTACTATTTTGAGACCTATTATTCCCAACACAAATACTTTTCTAGTCCTGCAATATGATATTGCCTTGCTATATTCACTGGCTTTTGTAAATTATGTGCGTGCTTACACGCTTGACAAATTAGTTGTCACTTAGCTAAGGTGTACTGTAGATATCAGTTACGCTTACTAGACCATATAGATTTGTTAGAATGTCTTTGTGTGGTTATATGAGACACAGTTAGTGGATTTTATTAAAGTTACGTTACTTGAACTTTACATCATTTCAGGTCAATGCGGCAGTTTTTTTATTAAACTTGACGAATTCTATAAGAGTTTAATAGAATTAGACATTTTACAATAGAATATCCTTTATTTTTTATAATTGAGACTGAATCTTCAGCAATCTTGAGTACAGGTGGGAGTTCCACAGGGTTCAATCATGGGTCCTTTTTTTATATGTATCTGGTTAACGTGCTGTGTTCTGCTGTCTTTGTAATTTGAGATTGTGTTTTTTGTCAAGCTGGTGATACATACTAAATTATATAAATAATTTATTCCCTCAAGTACACGCTTGGCTAACAAAAATCATACTTTATCTTATTTATTTCCTTATTTTAGTTTAAAATTAATTAGTTATTTTCTTAAACTTTCCTGTTTAACTGATATGTACTGCCTACCACAAGTCCGCCTCTTGTTATTATTTACAACAAACAGTACTTGCTGAGTTTCTAGTCGGTTCTTCTTAGTAGTAGTTGTCCCTTCGTATAGTTAAGGCATGTATTATTCATAGGAGCTATATTTGTATATTTAAATGAATTGCACTTACAATTTCACCCAAACGTAATTGGTTTTAAAATTTGAATACTTCCGCTTTCGGCGTTGACTCCTGAAACAATCCATTAATGTCTGACATTACTCGTGCCTCGCACCGAACAGTGAGCGAATGTCGGAAACTTTGTTAAGCTTTCATGTCGTCTAATCTTACTTCTATTGTGCCATCCATCATCGTACCAATCTCTTGGTCCGGACAAATGGCTGGTGTATGTATCTGTACAGTAACTGAATACTTTAATGGCTTGACCTGCTGTATCGTGAATGGTGTCACAGCCAAGCCACCCGTTGTCGCGTCTTTTGTCTGCCAGAATGGGTGCATCTGTCACTGTGTCCTCTTTTGTTCTGGGTGACAGGTTCGATGATTTGATCTTGTACCGGTTTGTGTTGAAAGACATCTTTTTAGTTGATTATTGTTCTAAGACGTCCATGACCTGCCTTCTTTCATTTACGTGTCTCTTGTAAAAAGATTGAGAAAATTAATCGTAGATTTCTTAGGTACATTTATAAACATATTGTTGAATACTGTTCTTAGCCAATGTTCGTTAAGTACATGTTTGGTCAAAATATTGACGAATTATTGACAAATTGAAAATTGGTCTTAGTTTTTTTCTTACACAATGGTGTCATGAATTTGAGAGTATGGCACTAGATCTAGTTTGGTTTATTAAACGTTGTGCCCTTAAGTCTAGTTCTATTTAAATAAAACAGCAGCGTTCCAAAATAATGTCGAATCCAACGCGATTGTCATTATTGTTAATTGCCGGACTCTACTCGAAACAAAAATTCTGAGAAGAAGCTTTAATTATTAGAACCTTTTTTTACAATAACTTTGCTCTAAGTATCGATAACAAACAACACATGTATGTATGTTTTAGTATCGAACGTCTTTATTATTAAATAAAAAAAGGACTGGTTCCTTTTTTCTTTTGTTTTTATCTCGGTCTTAACGATTTCATCCTGTCACCGGCGGTTGATGTTCCGCAAACACGTCGCGCCCCGCGTCGCGAGGATGTCGTCGTCACAAAATAAGGAACAACAGAAGGTAAGCTTTATGATGACGCGCTCGAGCGACGCACAGAGGGTCTCCCTGCTCAGGCGATTGCTGCATCTGCATGTTGCGTGTCGATGCACCTACGCGCTTGTAGGCTTGTAGGCGCGTGATCCGCGTGAACGCGCGTGGATGCTTTTTTTGTATTTTCTATACAAACGGAGATACAAGCAACGTTAGAACACGCATTTACGCGCTACGCTGCGTGGTGCGTGGCAGTGTGTTAACTACCTCACTGACACGGAATCTCGCAACAGTTTGAAACTCCAAGCGCAGCTGTGGCGAGATTTCGTATCTTAATGGCATTCGTAGCGTGCGTCATGTTTAAAGCTTACCTTCTGCAATCTCCTTGTTCTGTGACGTCGTCGTCAGTTTGTCACCATGGGTTAGCGTAACGTTTTAACCCTACATTGAACAAGTTGGCGGCGCAGAAACGCGCGCGGTGTGCGCTCACCCGCGAAAGATGCGTCCCGACGCGCCCGACGCTCCCGGCGCGCGACCAATGAATAATTTTACACGTTTTAGGTGCCGGTGACAGTAATTTTCTTTACATAATTTTTTTTTGTAATTTTAGGGGTAACACTTAGTTGTCTTCAAACCTGATCTTAAGTGATAATATTGATAATAAAGCTGGAGGTGGGAGCGCATTTCACCTGGAATCTTCAATCACTGAGGAATTTGCTATCGGAACACCAAAATGCTACTAACATTGATATTATGGTGACAATGTTATTTTCTTTCAATTTAAAATACATTAGTACTAATTTAAGAAACTACTTTGCCTAACTTTTGGACAGATTTTGCTTTTTTAAGTCAATAAGTTCTGTCTTTCATACTGACCGTATGGGTTAAAACATTTAAAGATACGAATATTTTTAATTTATCAGCCATCATTACATTACGCTACACCCCCTATGTTTAGATAGCCCCACAGTTCAATGAACGAAAATATTATTCACACACAATTTAAGTGACGTATTGAAGGACACATCAACGGGGTTGAAAATGGAATGGCTTTATATTTTGTCTGGTCTTTATATTCATGAATAATTATTTTATGAAATATAATATTTACTATTTAAAAAGTATTGATAATTTTGAATTAATTACGTCTAAGTTTGGTCAACTTTTTGTGAACGTTTGAACATCTGGGACGGTTCCGCAAAGTACCTTCTCGATGCTATGGACAGATTGCAGCGCCGCGCTGTACGCATTATCGGCAACGCAGAAGTCACAAATACTCTTGAAACTCTGCAATTGCGTAGAGATATTGCGTCACTCAGTGTGTTTTACCGCTTATACCATGGCGAGTGCTCTGAAAAACTCTTTGACCTCATCCCACCTTCTCCCTTCCTCCATAGGAGTACACGTGCTACTCTCCGGAGTCACCGCTTCACTGTCTCAAATATTCCATCGCGCACTAAGAAATTTGGTGACTCGTTTTTTTGTCGCACCTCCAAAACATGGAATAGTTTGCCAGCACACGTTTTCCCTCCTTCCTATGATAGGGGGTCCTTCGAACGAGGCGTGAAGAGGCACCTTGTGGGCCGGCAAAGTGAGGGTAACTGATGCTGCGTTGTTTTCACGCTGCACCAGTTGTCGTCGCATCTGGAATCCATATTCACTTAACATCAGGTGAATTGGAGTCATTTGCCGTGCTACGTATAAAAAAAAAAAAGTTTACATGTTTTTGCGTGGCTCGTTGCAGCTTTCTATGTATTGCATATAACTGTCTGGTAATAACAATAAAGTCGTCCAAATAACCAGACCACTCGCTCATACTGAACTATTAAAATTCCTCTAGGCACCGCCGCCGTCACCCCAAGCGCCTGTCGCGGCCATTTCTAAACCTTTTTATGCAAAATTCTGTGCAATAACTCGCACCCGTTATGGCCATGGGGTTTTTAATGAGTGCATACGAATTTGAGGATAAGGACTCGCCAGATCCAATAAACTTTATTGCACTTGTTTAAGGCTCGGAGTACAATGAAGTTTGACGATTCGGGCTTGGATTTTATGACATTTCGGACGTCTAGTCTGTTAGATGGAGTAGGGTTTAATTTAATAAGTGTAGTCTTTATAGACTGGCGATGATAAATGTTAAGCATATAGGGCACACTTCATATTTACTGCCTTCAACGATGTAATGGTTTTCATTACATACGTATATCATTTTATTTATTCATTTATTCAATCGAGCTTCTAAATCTTTTATCTCAATCAACACAAAAGCATTTGTATGACACGTGTATTTGTATATCTTGGCTTAGTGTTTTAGTGAGATTTCTTTCTCGTCAATTCCATGTTGTCCAACTCCACACCTCTTCATCAGGGTTTTTTCATAACGTTTACTACATTATGAAAAAAAAATCACTCTATAACACTAATCATTCAAGATATTAACAAAAAAAGAAAATATACGTGTCATACAAATGTTTTTGTGTTGATTTTAATACAATAGGTAGTTATCACCTTTGTGATAACTACCTATTGTATTGTATAGATACAACTTTTTGTATCTATCAAAACTCTTCGGTGTTCACCGTATACGTATTCTAAATACCAGAAATATCTTAAAGATTATCTCGAACGGCTCTCAAAGCAGTGTGCGTTGAAATATCAGCTTTACTAAAATAGATTTGTAGTAAACATTTCAAGTAGTGGTCAATAACCGAAGTGGGTTTAGAGCTTTGAAGAAGCACTGTGAGATTTATTTATTACCTAGGGGATTTCTAAAATAGAGAATGTAAATTGTTACGAGTTTATTGAAAAGGACATGTTAGCTGTTTGTTAACGATGAGTTCGTGCTTCGGAAGGCACGTTCAGCTCAGCATGGGGCCATTTCCTAAGAGCTCAGCCTTGGATGCTTATATGATGATGACAATAATCGTTGAGTCTATTCTGAGTTGATAACGTTTTGTAACATAGCTGTGGGCTGTTGATTCGATTCATCTTTACACCTACATCATTGTGTAAGTTTAACATTTTTTAAATATGTTTTCCAGTATGTATGTGTTTAAGTTCAAACAATAAAATCACTGTAATTTACCTGAGATTGCGGTTATGACCTAATCTCATGTGGGAAAGTCTCGGCAATGAGACGTTTAAAGGGATGATAATGATGATCTCTATATAATTATCAACAAACAATTTAAAATGGTGCATCAACATAATGTGGCGTTGTGACGAACTCTTTCCTATTCGTTGATATATATTTTTATTACTGTTAGATTTATTTATTTTTGCTTTTCTTATTAGTCTTGAAATTTACTCATATATATCATCATCATCAGCTCATTTTTATGTCCCAACTACTGGGGCACGAGCCTTCCCTATGGATGGATAGGGAGAACGGGCTTTAAACTACCACGCGGGCCCAGTGCGGATTGGTGGTTGTTAACGACTGCTAATGCAGCCGGGACCTACGGCTTTATGTGCCTTCTGATGTACGGAGGAGCTCTAGACGATACATTTTTGGTCACCTATCCAATGACCGGCCTTTGCGAAAGTTGCTTAACCTCAGCACTCGCAAACCGGGCGTGTTAACCACTGCGCCATCGAGCTCCTCATCTTATTTATGTTATATCTCTATCTATGGTCTATCTATGCCCTGTTATAATCTCACTAGATCCAGTAGCCTTCAAAGCTGGAACATAGTAATAAGAAACGTCAAAAGTCATAGTTTTTGATTCAAGTAAACTTAAATATAAATAAATAAAATAATTAGCTTTGGATAGAGGAGAATGGAAAAGGCTACACCGACAAGAGCGTGGGTCCAAGTTGAAGATGAAACTTAACCCCTTGAGCGTCGATCGGGACCAGGTGGCCGATAACAATTAAAATTCTATTGTCTGGTATTCGCGCGCTCGAGCTCTTCTTTCAAAATTCTAAATTCTAAATCATATATTCAGTTTAGGCTACAAATAGCTCTTATGAACGTCATCATGCCATCGGTTCGTAAGTCTACTCTGGGCGGGAGACCTTGTACTGAGAAGAACCGGCAAGAAACTCAGCAAGTGTCAAGCTCTTTTCTCCCGATTACAGCGTCAAAAATATTGGAAAATGCCCTATCATAAAATGACACTTTCCATCACAAACAAACACACAAAAAAAAGAGGACAATCACAACACCGAAAAATAAAAAAATATCTAACTTTGCAAAAATTACATCAGGTACCTTACCATTAAAGGTACCCTTTAAAGATAAGTGTTTTTGAATCGTCCAAACACTCTTTTACCTACTATCCATTCAGAACGTCTTTTAGCTGTGGAGAAGAATGAGTGCAAGAAAAAAAAATGTGTCACTAAAAAAAAATTACTAATTCATAAAGTCTGTTACAAGCAACCTTTCCCAAAAATCGCGGCTGAAACGCCTGCCGAACTTGTAACCCGTGACTCGCGACAGCTATCCGTCAAAGCGCGAGACAGTTCACACAATTTCAGAAATAGCTCTACCGAAATACCGCGCAGGTGATGGTGTAACGCCATGTGGTTGTGAGGAGGGGGGATCTGCCGTGTTTGTTTGATACTGAAAGTTGCTTAATATTCATTGTTGGAGGATACTAAAAGTAGACAAGATAGTAGACAAGTGTTGAAAGGACCCAGTGAATCGACTCTTTTTTTCTTTCAATCATTTAAAATTGAGGTTAGTATCAAATTTTTACCCGACTGCGTCAGAAGGAGGGTTATGTTTTTCTCCTTAGCTACAATTGAATGCAGCTGTCATATGTCGAGTATTAATGTGTAATAAGGGTGGATTATTAATCGTTAAGTGTTTGTGAGTGTGCATGAGGCAAATGAAATAAAACAGTGCAACGTCACTTTTTAAATTCTCTCAAGAAGTCCGCGTGAGGTCTTAGTACAGCCCCACATCTTTACTGAGAATGAGACACTCGAGGGGTTGGGGGTATATCATATTTTCTAACTTTTCATTTCTATTTTATCATCATCATCATACAAGAAGGAAATATTGTTCAAATATATGTATAACTTGTAAGAAAAATGACTTTGACACTGGCTAAATGTGCTAATCACACAAAGCCATCAATTAAAGGAAAAGAAAAAAATATGTTAGGTGTATTTTATTTTTTTTGCGATGAAAACTTGTTTCGAACTCTGTTGCCATTACGATCGCGTTTTATTTTTGATCATAGAACCTGACATCATAGAATCGTTTAATAATAGGTCTTAAGGAAAGTGTTTCAAGTCAGTGTGTATGGTTAGCGTTATTTAAAAAAAAAAAACTATTTACTGTGTCGCTGTTCGGCAAAGGCGTCATAAAAATTAAGTCATTTATAAAAACAAGTGTGGTACTTTAAATGAAGCGTGTCGCTCGACGGGCCGGCCCGCCACTAAAATAAAATGTGACTCAAATCATTTTGGCGGGTCGCGATTGCCGAAGAACGGGCGCCTGTTAGGGTTGCCACACGACCTTTTCAGATAATATTTTGTGTTATCCAAAATATTATATGTAAATAAAGCATTGTGGAAGACATGGAGCGAAAATGTATTTCGCTATATTTCCACAAATATCAATTTATTAATTAAAAACATATTATTATATATATATATACAACTTGTTTCAAAAAAACCCGTTAGGCCTGAAATGTCAGTAGCTATACATAAAACTGAAGTGGTGGGTGCTGTTCTTTAAGTTGTAGGCACAGTAGTTTCCGAAAAAAACAATATCGAAGTTCAGCAAAAACATCGCTAAGATTTTTAAAAGATCCCCAACACTACTGATCAGCTGTTGAAGTCATTAGCTTCTAAATCAAAGATTATTATTTTTTTCAGACTAGTCTTCTATCGGTATTTGTGCATTGTGTGTGTAACAGTACAGGGACCTTTAATCTAGTTAAAGTCCCTTTTAAAAGATTTTCCAAATGAAATACTTGATAGTTAAATTTATACTTATTCAGATTTGCTTTATAATTCACAATAACAGCTGTCTGTTACAAATTTTATAGATAACCTAACAAAATGTCGTTACGTTTGAATCAATTTATTGACTAATGACGATGAAGAATATTTTTGCTCTCGCCCTACATGGTTTAAAGAAAGGCCATAGTACTTACTTTGAAGATAACGACGTCTACGACTTCGCCATATAAGATTCCGTTTGTCAAAAGCATCTGTGTATAATTTGCTGACAAAAATTGAGCATCGTCTGGAGTATGCAACAAATAGGTAGGTGAGTTGTATGCGCTCGTTGTATTTACGAGCTTGTATGTATTAAAGAATTACGCTATTCATGACTTCTTATTTTTACAATATTATCTGTCAACAAACAATCAACACAACAGACAGAATATTTGATTGAAGTTATTCAAAACGTCAAGCAGACATATTACCCTGGTTAAATAAAAATACGCAGCGCCATTGCTCAGGCATGGTATGAATGTACTTTTATGCTTGGTGGTTAATTTAATATTTTCATTCGTTTCATTCGTTCATCGTCCGTCACAGCACAGAGTAACTAAGCAAGAGTAACTTATCCATAGATTAAATCATAAGAGTAAAGTTATACTGGGATAACTATTCTCGTATAAATTGGATGTTGCTAAATCTACCCTTAATACATTTAGCGCTAAACACGTTTAAAATATCATTCCATTTCTGACGTTTGTTGGAAGTTGAAAGAGACAGAATGATACTCTAAACATGTTTAGCGCTAAACGTATTTAATGAGTTTTGGCAAGCCGACCTAAGAAGTAAAAGAGAGTTTAATAGGTAGATACGGGAACAAGAATCGTAGCTGTTAGCTAAGTAGGTACTTACATAACTTATGCGCAAAACCTTTCTGTAGTTTGATCTTTGAAATTGAATTTTCCCACCTCCTTTTTTTAGAAATCATGTTGACCTGGTACTTTTGGTAATATTTATTTAGTGGGTTCCGCATAATAATAATTGAAATTAAATCATTTTACTCTAACAGAACAAAGGATGGATAGCTATTTATTATTACACAGTCTTTTATAGCGTCGCAACATATCGGTTGATAGATGGGATATGTGGGTGAGTTTTCACTTGCCATGCTGACAGTAGGATCATCCCAAGATGCAACAGAGAGGAGTTGCCTTTTCGCACTTGTTTGTTCCTTTCTTTTGATTACCTGACATTGTTTTCTAAAGTTTACGCGAACACTACACATTGAAATGAAATAATTTTTGTAAACCAAGTAACAATAAACGCGAGTAGATCCATGCAAAAGGTTTCATTTCAATAATCGGCTACCGATCACGTGTCGTATTGTGCCGCCTTCAACAGACGTCAGAACCTAGGGGTTCATCATTACATCAGGATGCAAGTTTGTAAAAATTTGCAAACGTTACTATCGCGTTTAAGTTAAGTTTTAACAGATATATCGTAATGGTATGTAAATAAGATCGAGAATTCAATCTGTTAAAGCAAACGCGATAGTAACGTTTGCACTTTTACAAACTTACACTAAGGTTTCAGATGTAAAACAAGTTATTACAACACATAAACAGTTAATTCTGGAAATGTAAATCGTATCCTAATTTTAATGCGGAGTGGTTTCCCAACAAACAGAAACTACACAGCAGTAGTACTAGGAAAGCAGTGACTGCAGATTTTGGCTTTTCAATGTTTTTTACGAAACTCCAAATACAGAAAACTTTGATTTTTACCGCATAGATTGACAACATTTTTTCTAACACGTGCTTTGAAAGCAGTTTGCTTTTTATTTTGTACAAATCAATTTGATCAAGCTGCTGAAGCTGAGCCGTGTAATACTACAGGTTAAAAATATTACAAATAATACAAAACACCACACCGATTTATCTTTCGTTTGCTAATTTACTTATTTTAAGCCCAACTCAGAAATTAACATTATGTTTTATTTTTACACAAGTAGATTACCTACACTAAACAAACAACTAACAATAATCAAAATTAAACAATATCAAAATAGTAATCAGTCTTTTATGATTAATTAGGCCGGTGTCCTTTAAGATTTAAAACCCAAATTAGATTATTAAATCCGTACAAAATGTTGACCACCTCGTACTACTAGGTGGTCAGAACTAGTCAGAAGCATAGACACTTCTTTCGAGAGCTGTCGCCTAGCCGCCCCGGCCGCCGCGCCGAGCGACAGGCAGAAGGAAATTGCATAGTGGTATTCGCGCATCAATCAATGTGTATGTGTATTTTTTTGTTTTACACTAAAAATTATAAATAAATACACATCCGATAAAAAATTACTATCTGATGTTGTGAATTAGTTATGAATAAAATTTGATTGTCAATGAAGTAAATTGTAATTTTATGTAATGTACTACTACGCCATGAATCGTCTGTAATAGACGTAAAAGCCTTGTTGGTGATGATTGAACAAATAATTTTATTACTGTTATTATTATTTAATTGTAAGATTTTAATTTCATAAGAAAGTTTTCAACAGGCCTTCGTACCATGTACTTCCATTATGTTGGTTTAATGCTCTAAGATTATACGCAAAAATACTGTAATTTTGACATCTAGCATTAAAACCTCAGAATAAAACTCTCATCTCAGACGAAATAATATCCGTGTAAAACAAAGCGTACCATGGTTTTTTCTAAAGTACCTGAATTTTGACAGGCCGGCCGGTGTCATAATTTTTGAGTTTCTTTTTATTTCATTTAGTCGTCCATATGTGTGTTTTTCGTGTGTATCTTTAATTGCGAAAATGGCTATGTTCTTCAATTCCGATTACTACGAGATGATGTTATGCGTGGGACGAGCTGATGGAAACTTAGCTCGCGCTCGTGACTTGTACCATGAACGTTTCATTGAAGGCAGAGCACCTGCTGACCAGCGGCGGTTACCATCTTACCAATGTTTTCGTGAAATGATAACACGTTTGCATTCCACGGGATCCTTTCATCGTTCACGTGGCAGTGGACGTCCGAATACGTTAGATGCAAGGCGAGAAAAAGAGGTGTTGGAAATCTTCGAAGACGAACCAACCATCAGGACGAGGCGTGCCGCGGCGAGGTTTGGCATGAACCATGTCACAGTTTGGCGGATTTTTCGAGCTGACGGTCAACACCCTTACCACTACCGGCGTACACAGGAGTTAACACCAGGTGATTTCGCTCTCCGAAGAAACTTCTGCGAGTGGTATCTGCGGCAGCTGGAAGCTGACCGCAGCTATGTGAACCGGGTCATTTGGACGGACGATGCAACGTTTACCAAATCTGGGATATTAATATCCAGTGTGTATGTACTAGGAGCACAGAATACAGTGTCTGGAGATTAGGTATAGGCTACTCTGTGGTATAGGTACAGAGTAGACAGGAGTCGTTACTCCTGGTAGGTAACATAACGTCATGAACCTGAAATAGTCATGTGCCTTAACATAGTCGATATTTTTATTAATCATTAAAATAACTCTTTTTACTGAAAACTAAATCTTAATGCAAAGGTTTTAAGAAATTTACAGAGGACTCTTGATAGGATGTACTTTAACAATCTTTACGTATAACGGGTATTTTTGCAACACCTTGTATATATATTTATATTACTTTTATAGAACCCTGTGACCACACCCGTATACCGTATACATTTTTCGCAAAATTTTGTGAGATATTTTGATTGGATTTTTAAATTTTCGTTTCATTATGAATGAGATATTTTGTTTTAAGTTAACTATAAATTGACGAACTAGTTCCTTATAACTAATTAGGCTTTCTCTTATTTTTTCAAAATTCTCCATACTGCTTTTAGATTACACTCTAAAGACTGGAACAGAGCAATGTTTACTGCTGTTACAGCTTTTTAAAATACATAATTTATTAATATACCTTTAAAATGGATGTGTGTTCGTACGTACATTCAATGGATTGCAGGACCACTGACAAAGAATGGCAAAAATAAGAGAAGGCTGGAAAAATCTGGAGGAAGCCTTAGTGTCGCAAAACACGCTGACATTATAATTAGAGTTAGAATATTAATAAAGTTAGCAACTCAAAAAAAAAAAATACAAAATTCAAAATAATTTTATTCAGTTTAGGCTACAAGTAGCTCTTGTGAATGTCACTATGCCATCGGTTCGTAAGTCTACTCTGGGCGGGAGATCTTGTACTGAGAAGAACCAGCAAGAAACTCAGCAAGTGTCTAGCTCTTTTCTCCCTTACAGCGTTAAAAATATTGGAAAATGCCCGAGCATAGCAGGACGCTTTCCATTACAAATAAACACAAAACATACTTATAGAAGACAACCACTACATGTAAATAAAAAAAAATAAAAAAAAATTCTAGGTTAACAAATTTACATCAGGCAAAAGTTTCGATTTCCACAATGCGATAAAGGCTAATAATAATAAAACATTCAATACATCAGCGATGTTCTGGAACACATCAATACACATGCAGAGCGATTTTGCAAGCAAACATGCACAGCAAACCAATATTCGACCCGTGTTTCGTTCCACATAAATAGGTAGCCAACCCTACTTCTATTTACGCTCGGCCGTAGGAATGAATGAGCTTTGGGCGATGACCTACGCAAGCCTAATACTGATTCGCGGCCGTGCCTGCGTCATGTTTACTATAAGACATGCTGACAGTTACAATGTTATAGTAAACTGGCGACTTCGTCCGCTAACATCTTCTGCATTGGGTATTTCTATATGCTGCAGGAAGGCCTCACACATGTCTTTACCGAATGATTCCTATTTCCGAGGAAATTTCTTATCTCCTGTCCACGTTAGGAGAAGGTCTGCCCGCAATATTGTAGCGTTCTAGGACCAGACGATGTTGATAGCTCTTCAGTCAGTCAGCATCAAGACTTCTAGATATAGGAGGAGTACTGGTACTGCATATCTGGTTTTAAGAATAGGCTTACATACGGCCGGTAGTTTTTTTCTGGTAGTATATTCTGGATGGACGGCGACCACACTTATTAATACGCATTTTTACCGTTTTGAGTTGTTGTGTTCCAGTTTGAAGGAAAATCCATCCAGTGAAATTATAGGTCACAGAGGCAGTTCAATCGTCCGTAGTCTAATAAGCCTTTAGTGGACGTTTCCGCCTGACTGGCCGTAGCTCGTTAACCGGCTCAGTAAAAGAAACCAATTCTTTTCTAATAAGTGGCCATTTGTCCCCAGGTGTCAGGTGACCCGCCCTCACCGCAAACACAGGCGGGCGCGTGACGCACCCTCCGCGAGCGTGTGGAGCACGCGCTGCAGCAGAACTGGAGGCGGCTGATCTCGGCGCCTGTGAGTATACCATCAGCTTTTTACTCGCCTTCTTGGGCTAGTGGTAAAACAACCGGTCTTATACATAGAGGAATGCAATGCAGCAGAACTAAAGGTGGCTGACATCGGCGCCTGTGTGTATTATATACCATAAGTTATTTACCCGCCTTCGTAAGCTAGTGAAAAGACTATCTGTCTAAGACTTGGGAGAACGCGCTGCGGCAGAACTGAAGGCGATTGACTTTGGCGCATGTCAGTATACTATCAGCTTTTTAGCCGCCTTCATGAGCTAGTGGAAATACCATCTGTCTAAGACCTGGAGGATCGTGCTGCAGCAGAACTGGACACGGCTGACCTCGGTGCCTGTGAGTATACCATCAGCCTTTTACTGGCCGTCATGGGTTAGTGGGAATACCACCGGAGGCAGCTGACCTCGGCTGCTGTAAGTAATTGAGTATAACATTACTTTTTAGCTGTATTCATGGTCTAGTGTGTCCTAGTCCTGGAGGACCTGGACCTGGGACCTTAAAACAGTATTACTGCATTGTCATTGCAATTGTGTGCACGAGACGCGTGTATATTCGCCGCCAAACGCATCTCGTTATCACAACCGTATCAACACTGCTACGATACTGCTGAAAGCGTTCATGGTGAGCTAACTGGACTTGGACCTTGGTTCAATTATCAGTGGGGATACATATTGCGCTCGGTTTGGTTGGTAAGGTATGTTCAAAGTCCGGCTGGTTACCTACCACCACTTACCACCTAAGGTGGTGATCAGGTGGTGCCTTTATTCTTATATTATAGAAAAATGTACGAAGAAGGCTATAATAATTTTTGGCTTTATAAAGTCTGACCAGCCGTTCCTTTCTTTTGCCAGAGTTCCCCCCAGCCCCGGCAGCGGATCCGCTCGTTCAGCCACGACAGAAAGAGACAGAAGGAGAGGCGTCCCAGTGCGCACTCCTTAGACCTTGACGAAGCCCCGGCCGAGGCGGAGCCCCGCACTGCAACTATACAAAGGTTGGACACCCTTTCTCACTGGTGGTTTTAGAGGAGTTTGATCTGGAACATGCACTTCGTAATATATGCACTTACTTCGCAATGTGTGTACTTTGTAATATGTATACATCGCAATATTTGCACTTCGCAAGATGTATACATATTTTGCAAAATGTTTATTTAGCGATATGTGCACTTCGCAATATGTTACCTTTGCAAAATGTGCACTTCGCAAGAAGTATACTTTAATATATGTGCACTTTGCAATATGAGCCCTTTGCATTATGAGCACTTCGCAATAAGAGCACTTCGTAATGTAATGTCCTATGTACACTTCTTAATAACTGCACTTGGCAATAGGTTGTCTGGAAGAGATCGCTTGTAGCGATAAGACCGCCTTTGCCGATATACTAGCTTTAAGTTTTTGTGTAACATTTGTTTTTTTTTCATCTGTGTGTAAACAATAAAGAATTTATCTATCTATCTATCTATGTGCACTTCTATGTTAAAATTATACATAACTATGAGAATAAAAATAAAATATATAAAAATCAATTACTGTTCGTTAGTCTCGCTAAAAACTCGAGAATGGCTGGACCGATTTGGCTAATTTTGATTTTAAAATATTAGTGGAAGTTCAGGGAAGGCTTAAGCGGTGAGAAACATAAATAATAAGTAACGGAAAATACTAAAAACGACAATTTAATTTTTCAATACAAAATTGTTTGTTTGTTTTGTTGGCATGGAAACACGAAGTCCGCCGGGTCAACAAAATGTTCCTAGCTGTGAAACGTTTGGTGTCTTTTGTCACTTGGTTGTCAAATATTTATGGGTGCGTTCAGAAATTTGTCTGTTTCATACTTTAATGCTCTAAGGTTTCATAGCTGTACTGTAGTATAAGGTCCGATGCACGTATTGTCAGAAGGTTCCTCACTCTGCAGCCCTGACCACCGGTAGCTTGGGCCCTGCCCCGCTGTTGGTGGTACTCTAGGATTAGGTTTTTATAATGTTTTATTGTTTTTATATTAAAATATTGTAAAAATCTAGTTTTAAGAAAGAAAATAAATAAAGGAGATAATAATAATAATAAACTTTATTTGCACACAAGAAAAAAACAGATACCGACAAATTGATATAGAGATAAAGTACAAAATAGGCGGCCTTATTGCTAACAAGCAATCTCTTCCAGGCAACCTTGGGCGAAAAATTATAAAATTAAGAAAATAAAAATAAGTGCAAGTAAAAATAAACTAAATTATAATAATAATATAAAATAAAAAAACATAGAAAAGGGAAATAAATATATTAAACAGAGTTTATGCAGTTCTGTTTCAGAAATAAAAAGACTTATTATTAAATAAGTGAGTTTGTTTGTGTGATACCCTTTCACGCTTAAACTGTCAAATAAGCGGTACGAAGTCCGCCAGGTCAGCTAGTTATTAATAGTATAATGTTATGATCTCTCGTCCCCAGAGCCCGTTCATTAACCAAGATGGCGACGCTATCACTGAAGATATCCCTGGAGGGCGGCAAGGTGGTGAAGACCATCCAGTTCGACCCGTCCACCACCGTGTACGACGCCTGCCGCATCATCAGGGAGAAGATCTTGGAGGCCACCACCAGCGACCGTGAGTACTCCTCAACTCGAGGCATTTTTTTTTTTTTGTTTTTTTTATGCCTTATAAGACAGCTCTTGAGCTCGATCTCGCCTGATGGTGAGCGTAGATGAGGTCTAAGATGGAGCGAGCTGCCCCAGAAGATGTCTATTCTCTCATTTACTATATCCGCTTTTTCAATCGTCGGCCTCATCACTTAACATCAGGTAAGATCTTTATTATTAATAATCTATACTAATATTATAAAGAGGAAACCTTTGTGTTTTTGTATGTATGTATGTATGTTTGCAACGAATAAACTCAAAAACTACTGGACCGATTTCTTTCACCATTAGAATGCTACATTAGCGATGAGTAACATAGGCTATATTAAAAAAAAAATTGAAAAATACTTAAAACGACAATTTAATTTTCCAATACAAAATAATTTGTTTGTTCTGTTGTCATGGAAACCATTGATATATATTAATTAACTCAATGATGGAAACTGTCAAAGCGGTACGAAGTCCGCCGGGTCATCTAGTTATTAATAAAGAGATAAAGTTTCTTTGTTTGTTTGATTGTTTGAGGAGGGTAATTTATGGAACTGCGCGTCCAATTCAAAAATTATTTCACTGATAGAATGCTACATTTCTTCCAGGTAACAGTCAATATTTTATTTGAAAAGGGTTTCGTTTTGAAATCTCAAGATAGATGCTAGTAAATGTATAAGTTGGCTTTATTTGGCCTTGTGATTGTGTGCGCGATGGGCTACCTATCACCGCTTTCACAATTATCTATGTAAACCCATACTTTTTGGCTAAATGGGCTCTGCTTACCCCCTCGGGGATTAAAAGCGTGAGTCGGCGTGACTATGTACTAACATGATTAAATAATTTTCTTCGACAATTTAAAGTTAAATTAAACATGTTATTTAATCACTTTAAGAGGAGCTCGATGGCGCAGTGGCTAACGCGCCCGGTCTGCGATGGCTAAGGTTAAGCAACTTTCGCAAAAGCTGGTCATCGGATGGGTGGCCGACAGTTTATTATCTCATGCTCCTTTGTGTACGTAAAGCCGTTGGTCCCGGTTGCATCAGCAGTCGTTAACAACCACCAATCCGCACTGAGCCTGTGTGGTGTCTGCGTGGTGGTGGCTTTCTGGCCTCTCTATTCATCCCAGCAGTCGGGACATGAATGAGCTGGAGTTGGTGATGTGAGTCACTTAAAACCTGACCTTAAAATACCCATGAAGTTTCTGCCCAGTGTATTGGTACAGTAATTCTGTTTCCTCTTTGCGCAGCTAAAGAGTTCGGGCTGTTCCTGGCCTCTGAAGAGGACAACAAGAAGGGCATCTGGCTGGAGGCGTCGCGCAGCCTCGACTACTACATGCTGCGCAACGGCGACCTGCTCGAGTACAACAAGAAGACCAGGAACCTGCGGGTGCGGATGCTCGACGGTGAGTTGAGACCTTTGTTATGCGCAAGCGCCGATCAGCGAAACAATTGAAACTCTATTGTGTCTGTGTTTTCGGCAGATCACGGATTAAGCAATGAACAGTTTCTAAATTACTGCTATAAACAAAAGTACTTTTCGTAAGTTTATTTGAACAAAAAAGTTTTACTATGACTATGACTTATTAACACAAGCCCAACCGCCTTTGTGGTCTAGATTTCTAATGAGTTTTCTGTACTGTGTCTATGGCTTTTTATGACTAGAGAATATGCTGTCTTAAGGGGGTGCCGCGCGGAATTTCGAAAATTTACCTGGTGCTAGGCGCTGAATAGGTCATATACATTAAAAGGACTAGTGTAGGTTAGCTTGACCCTTTCACAATGCCATGGTTGTCTTGGAATTTGAAACAAATACCCAGAAACTGCATAAACAATACGTAAAAGTAATGATGTCTAAAAACTTATTACTTCAGAAACTTTGTAAATATAGCACAAATGAAACAATGATCCGACATCAAAATGTTTGTATTGATATTCAGCAGGCCACTGTTGTCTTATTTTCAATTAAAAAATATGAATATGAAAATATTAAGACTTTTATTATTTTTTTACCCAAACGCCTATGATTATACGATAGTAAACATTGCTCTAATTAAATCAGCAGCCTACTCTGTACAGATATTAGTGTGCGTGCGTATTCTTGTCGTGCGCCGTTGTCACACCACTGCCACGCGCCGCTCGCGAGCTATCATAATGAATGAATAGGTATTCAGCGCCTAGCACCAGTTATTTAAAAACACGTAAATTTTCGAAATTCCGCGCGGCACCCCCTTAACAAGCTTGCCGGTTTGTATGGGACTCTTGTCTTGTCCTCTCCCCTCCCCAACAAGGAATAGCTCGGCGGAGAGAGGAGGGTTGGAAACCTACCCACTTCATCATCATCATCATCATCAGCCTATACTAGTCCACTGCTGGACATAGGTGGCACTAACTATTTCAATGTTATACTAAAGGCCTGCGCAGACGAGGGACTTTTGTCCGCTTGCTTTGTTACATTCAGTGTATTCAAGACTTCGAATTCGTGTGACGGACAAGAAAATCCGCGGACAACAGTCCGCGTCTGCGCAAACCTTTAATGCTTAAACTTGATCGATTGTTAAAGAAAGCTCGCATTAGGAACAGCTTTCAATTGTCCCCGATGCTTAATGATGGTTGTATGGTTCACCAGGTACGGTGAAAACGCTGCTCGTGGACGACAGCCAGATCGTGGCCAACCTGATGGTGGTGATCTGCACCAAGATCGGCATCACCAACTACGACGAGTACGGCCTGGTGAGTTCCACTTACTCATAAACTTATAGCGCCTTACAAATAAACAAAGAATAAGGTCCGAATAGTTGTTCCGTGTTTGTCCTGTCATGTAAACGTCATTTCAAATTAGAGTTAAAGGGACAAAACACGGAATAACTATTGGGACTTTATTTGTTTATTTGTAAGGCACATACTCTTTATTTTAGTTAGTAGCTTTGACATGTGGTGGCGCCACCTACCGCATACGACGCACATTATTTCGACACGAAGCAAATACCTTCTCAACCGTGTCAACAGATGGCGCCACAAACGCATACCAACGACGTCGCCATACTACGACGATAAAATAGTATGGAAAGCCTGCATCGCGGTAGCGAAGTTTCACTATGTCCTTCGCTATATATAGCACCTCCAACTAACATCCGTCGGACCTCGGTCCCCGAGCTATACCCAGCTCGGAGGAAGATCTTCCCTTTGGCCTTCCTCAATGTGGCATCCAATCCGTACCATTGGCTTCCATACAGTGGTGACCCTGACGTGATCTACCACCAGGCGTCTTTGTGTCTTTATATTTCTACAAAAAATCTCTGAAATAATATGAATGAATATATTTATTTATTTTGTAGTAATCATCATCAGCTCATTTATGTCCCCACTGCTAGGGCACGAGCCTTCCCTATGGATGGATAGGGAGAACGGGCCATGAACCACCACGCGCTAATGCAGCCGGGACTAGCGGCTTAAAGTGCCTTCCGAAGCACGGAGGAGCTCGAGATGATACATTTTTGGTCACCCATCCGATGACCGGCCTTTGCGAAAGTTGCTTAACCTCAGCACTCGCAGACCGGGCGCGTTAACCACTGCGCCATCGAGCTCCTCGCTAGCTCGAGCTTTGTAGTAATATGTAGTGTTAATTCCGCTAAATCACTCTTTTGTCGAGCTTGGATGCAGTACGCATGCAACGCCCTCCCTCCCGCAAAAATATGCACATGCAGAAGAATCAATTGATGCAAGCGACACCAGCGCCGACATACTGCATTCAAGCTTGATAAACGAATGATTTAGCGGAATTAACACTACATATACATAACACTACATACCTTTGCAACATGGTTCATGTACTAACTGATTTCAAAATACTTTTTTTTTTTTTTTCAAGGAAGGTTTACAGCTTTTATACAAAAAATATTGAACTCTTGCGTTATTGTGTTATGCTTTTAAAATTTTGTAGTGTAATTTAATTTGAATTTAAATTTATGTAACTTAGTGTAATTTTATTTTATTTTTATTTTTAAGTTAATTGCTGCATTGAAACTGAATTAAATATTTATTAAGGGGGTGCAGCGCGGAATTTGAAAATTTACGTGTTTTTAAGTCACTGGTGCTAGGCGCTGAATAGGTCTTATGCATTAAAAGGACTAGTATAGGTTAGCTTGATCCTTTCATAAGGTCATGGTTGTCTTAGAATTTGAAACAAATACCCAGAAACTTCATAAACAATACGTAAAATAATGATATCTAAAAACTTATTTCTTCAGAAACTTTGTAAATATAGCACAAATGAAACAATGATCCGACATCAAAATGTTTGTATTGATATTCCGCAGGTCACTGTTGTCTTATTTTTCCATTAAAAAACATGAATATGAAAATATTAAGACTTTTCTTATTTTTTACCCAAACGCCTATGATTTTACGAAAGTAATTGCTCTAATTAAATCACTAGCCTACTCTGTACAGATATTAGTGTGCGTGCGTATTCTTGTCGTGCGCCGTTGTCACACCACTGCCACGCGCCGCTCGCGAGCTATCATAAACAAACTTGAAACTCGCAGTTTTGCGACCGCGCTGCACTCCCTTAAATACAGTGAAAAAATTAAACCGTTGGATAGATGGCACTGTGCAGCTAAAAGCACTAGTAAATTAAAAAGCAAATTAAAAATTCAGTGCTTACGTCAGCCTTCCCGGTAGCTTATTGGTCATTGTAGCCGCCCGGATTGCGGAAGACCCAGGTTCGATTCCTGGCTGGGTCGGGTGGGCATTTAATTTTTTTCACTGTATATTATAAATATTTGACTTAGGGTAATTTGATTTGATTTAATTTGTATTGAATTTTGTTTTATTTTATTGAGTGTAATTTCATTTATATATTTGTGTATTTTATATTAAATATGTTAATGACCCAAGTTGGTTGAAATCAATTTATTCATTCATTCAATCATTCATATAATTTAAATTGCATTTCTGTCTGCCATGAATTTCCGCCAAGTAACGCTTGATTCTATTAATTATCATATTCGTACCCTTGATTGGGATACGTAAATAAAATGTAAAATATCGTGTGCTTAGGTACGTGAAGAGCAGCGCGAGGAGCCGGATCCGTGCGACCGGCCCAACTACGGCACGCTCACGCTCAAGCGGAAGCACCACGAGAAGGAGCGCGACGCCAAGATGGAGCAGCTGCGCAAGAAGCTGCGCACCGACGACGAAGGTGAGCGTCAGACGGAGTCACTACCCGTCTTACAAATAAACAAAGAATAAGGTCCGAATAGTTATACCGTGTTTTGTTCCTGTCATGCTAAGACTAGCGCCGCCAATGAAAAAAAACTTAATATCTAGTAATTAAAGATAGAAAATCAAATTATGCTCCACAAACTATTTGAATGAAGTAATTTAGCATTTTTAGGTCACCTAATGAACACCTGACATGTTATGGTTTAGTTAAATACGGCGTTATAGTTAAAAGTGGGCGTTTTTAACTGTCTGTAATGCTTATAGAAATGTCAAACTATGACGTCAAACTTTTTAAGTTACAAAAATTCATGCTTATATCAAAGTAGCGGCCGCCCGCTGTTTCACCCGCATGGTTCCCGTTCCCGTGGGAATATCGGGATAAAAAGTATCCTATGTGTTATCCAGGTTATAAACTATCTGTTTGCCAAATTTCATCCAAATCCATCCATCCGTTGCAGCGTGAAGAAGTAACAAATATACACACATACACACAAACTTTCGCATTTATAATTAATAGGTAAATGTTTTAAATAATTGTTACGTGATGACATTTATACTTTGAATGGATTTAATCATTGTTGTTATCAACTCCCCTATTTCGTACAATAAAACGGCATTACTTGTCTAGCTTATTTAAAATATTACGATAAAATTTTATTTTTTATTTTAAATCGCTAATTGCTGCACTAAACTGAATTAAATAATTTATAGCCTTCCCGGTAGAACAATGGTCAGTGCAACCGCCCGGATTGCGGAAGACCCAGGTTCGATTCCTGGCTGGGTCGGGTAGGCGTTTAATTTTTTCACTATATTTTATTAATTATTATGATTAAAGCAAAAACATCATAAATAAAAAATACTAAATAATTATTTGACTTCATTATTTAATATGATTAGACTTGAGGAGCTCGATGGCGCAGTGGTTAACGCGCCCGGTCTGCGAGTGCTGAGGTTAAGCAACTTTCGCAAAGGCCGGTCATCGGATGGGTGACCAAAAAATTATCATCTCGAGCTTCTCCGTGCTTGGGAAGGCACGTAAAGCCGTTGGTCCCGGCTGCATTAGCAGTCGTTAACAACCACCAAAGCAATGGGCCCGCGTGGTGGTTTATGGCCCGTTCTCCCTATCCATTCTTAAGGAAGGCTCGTGCCCCAGCAGTGGGGACATAAAATGAGCTGATGATGATGATGATGATTTGACTTTGCATTTAAAAGTGTACCTCTCTCCCCCTTTAGTGAACTGGGTGGAGGCCAGCAAGACCCTCCGCGAGCAAGGCGTGGAGGCAGCAGAGACCCTCCTGCTGCGCCGCAAGCTGTTCTTCAGCGACCGCAACGTGGACGCGCGCGACCCCGTGCAGCTCAACCTGCTCTACGTGCAGGCGAGGGACGCCATACTGGACGGCACGCACCCCGTCACGCAGGACAAGGGTGAGTGATCATTATCTTCAGCGTCTCAGCCAAAACACCTACAAAGCTGGACAGAGAAAATAAAATAATAAAAAAATATTCGTTACAAATAAATAATAATTTGGCGGGTTGGTTAGAACCACGATAGCTCAATTGGAAGACCATATGACCCGGAATGTCAGAAGGGTGCAGGATCAAATTCTGCTCGTGGAAATTTTTTCAACATTTGTGTTTTTGTAATTTTTTGTTCGCAACAAAATTTGCGTTAAAAATTATTTGAACATCGTTACAAATATTTCGCCTGGCCCTCACACTAGGCTGAGCCTGACCTGTGGGCGATCAGATTTCCAGTTGTAACTAGTCGGCACACATAAAATACGAAACTTTACCTATGTATTTGTAACAAAGTTTAGGACATTATAATCACTTACATAGTATAAAACAAAGTCGCTTCCCGCTGTCTGTCTGTCCCTATGTATGTACGCGTAGATCTTTAAAACTGCGTAACGGATTTTGATGCGGTTTTTGTAAAGATTGAGTGATTCAAGAAGAAGGTTTATATGTATAATACATGCGTGTCCGCTTGAGTACCGGCCGCTAGTATAGCAATAAAAGTTTCTCAAAAAGATTACCAAAAGATGTCCAATGATAGATAAAGGCTTCTCTCACGGATCTCTACGAGCGACGCATTCAGCGGCTACCCGCAATCTTCAACAACTAGCATTTAAGGCGAAGGGTAAGGTACACTAGCGCCGCCAATGGCTTTAATTTGATAACTGCTAAACTGGATCTTTTTTCAAACATTGCGGACCTTCCGACACTAGGCAAACATCTATTATTTAATAATTGTGCACTACTTTTAGGTTTGTTTTTGTATTCATTCGCTAACACCAACAGTGGCCATTGTTTGTGAATAAACCACGCAACAAGAAGTAGTGCACAATTATTAAATAAATACTATGGATGCTTTCCTGTTGTCGGACGGTACGCAATGTTTAAAAAAGATCCGGTCCGTTAGTAATTGTCAAACTATCAATTGGTGGCGCTATGTGCCTTACCCTTCGCCTTAATCTAACAAGAAATATTTATGTCAAAATACTTTCAGAAAACTCTTAAAACAATGCTGATGATAGGGGTTGACATTTAAGCGTATAACCATTTCCGCAGCGTGCGAGTTCGCCGGCATCCAATGCCAGATACAGTTCGGCGATCACAAGGAGGATAAGCACACGGCCGGCTTCTTGGATCTCAAGGAGTTCCTCCCCTCTTCCTACGTCAAGGTCAAGGGCATTGAGAAGAAGGTGTTCAAGGAGCATCGCAACCACGCCGGCCTGAGCGAGTTGGACGCGAAAGTGCTTTATACGAAGACGGCTAGGGATCTGAAGACTTATGGAGTGGCGTTCTTCTTGGTCAAGGTTGGTGGAAATTCTTTATGATTGAAAGTTTTTAATGTTGTGTGTTGATGAGGTTTTTGATGTGTAAAAAACGATTTTAAAGTACTTTGGCTGCTTTTGAAATAAAATGTAAATGAAAATGTTCTTTATTATACACACAAAAGACAGAAATGGAAATTTACTGTGTACAATATAGTTCTTACATATTAAATAGTATCAATAGTTTACGTACAATGTGTTTTGTGGATAATAAACCTCTATACAATACAAGAAGTAACCTACCGCAAGTGGTCCTAGTGGTATATAGGTCCATGAAGAGGAAAGATTTGTATTTTGTATTTAGGTATGTATGTATGTATGTATGTTTGCAACGAATAAACTCAAAAACTACTGGACCGATATAAAAAATTCTTTCAATATTAGAATGCTACATTAACGCTAAATAACAGGCAAGCTACGGTTTCTATTTTTATTGTTAAAGATATAAAAACTATGAAAAAAAAGCCCTTTCCGAGTTTCTTGTGGCTTTTTCTCGGTATAAGTCTCCACCGTAGCGTTTACTTAGACATACTTTACAATTAAAAAAAAAAAAGATTTTCTCGACATTTTGTCTTTTTTTCAAATTGTAATTTGTTCGCAACAATATTTGCGTAAAATTATATGTATATAATGAAATACTTTACATTTAAAATACTCATACGCGAACACTACACATTAAAACGAAACACTTTTACGGATTTCGGATTTACATAAAAAATTTACGCTATTAGACCCGTTTGCTTTTTATGTTCATTACGAATAAAAAAGTGTTATAAAAAAGTGTTTTTTAAAACTTATAAATTAAGTAATTAGTATCATTTAGAGTCCTTTACCCCTCTTTCGCTTACAGGAAAAGATGAAAGGCAAGAACAAGCTAGTGCCCCGTCTACTAGGCGTAACAAAAGACTCTGTCCTCCGCCTGGACGAGAAGACCAAAGAGACCCTGCAGACCTGGCCGCTCACCACCGTGCGCCGCTGGTGTGCCAGCCCCAACACCTTCACCCTGGACTTTGGGGACTACAGGTAACCCGGCCGGACGAGTAGACCGAGTAGATCTGATTATTTATGACACTGTAAGAAGAGTAACACAGTAGGGATGTTGGTCACATAAATAATGAATTCCAGAACATTAAACGTATAAATGAAAGAGTTCTTCAAACATTAACCATTTTTTTATTAGATTTAATCTTGAATTTCTCTAACCTAAAAAGTAATAAATCTGCGGCTGCATGTATTGCAATCACCTTTGGATAGATGGCACTAATGTCGCTCTAAAGCATTTCAAAAATCAAAAAGCAGTGACGAAATTCAGCGCTTACGTCAGCGTTCCCGGTAGCATAACGGTCAGTGCAGCCGCCCGGATTGCGGAAGACCCAGGTTCGATTCCTGGCTGGGTCGGGTGGGAGTTTAATTTTTTCACTGTATTTTATATAAACATTTAATACATTGTTATACTAAAAAAATGTTTTATTTGGATTTATTGTATATTTTAGTGGTAAAAGCTAAACGTATGCGGTTTGTATTCGCCCCCAGCGACCAGTACTACTCGGTGCAGACCACCGAGGCGGAGCAGATCCTGCAGGTGATCGCGGGCTACATCGACATCATCGTGCGCAAGCAGCGCGCGCGCGACCACCTCGGCATCGAGGGGGACGAGGGCTCCGCCATGCTCGAGGACTCCGTGGCGCCGAGCAGGTACAGCTGCGCACGAGTGGCCTGTCAAAATATGGCTGGTAGATGCTATAGCTCGACGGTCCCTACGTAAAATAACATAACTGCAAATGCCAAATTTTACAGGAGAGCGGTTTGAAGTTTCAAACGCGTCTAATTCAAGTTCTACTGCATATAGAGTAATGAAATTTGGCATGAAGTTTTTATTTATTGTCCCTTTAAGGAAAAACAAAAAATATTATAAAAAAACATTCATTTTATGTATTATTAGTCACACACGTCATTTTACATCGGCAACATTCTAACTAAAAATGCTTAAGTGGTACATAACGACTTCTACGTGGCAGGTTTTATGGTGATATATATTGTAACTGCCAATTACAAAATTATACGTGGGACATAATGAGCCGTAATAAACACTTACGGGATTTTCAGATTGGGAGTAATCCATAATGTTACTCTTTCGTGGCATGTTTCTATATATTTAACGAGTACTTACGCAGTAAAAGAAAACATTACCATCACCGATGAGGGAGCGAGCGCAACTGTTCCGCAAGTGGCAGTTGCGGGGGAGGCGCGCAAGGGCGTCCTTGACTCCTCGATGTAAAATGACGGAACTACCACTGCTGTAGTTTTACGTTGGAGATTTTGTAGTTATGGAATTTGTCGAGGTTTGATTTAGAGTAGAATTATGGCATTTTTAGCCCTGTTTCTTTGATGAAACGAAACTAGGATGACCTAAAGGTTTCGAAACAAAAAAATAAAAATTACTTATGTACCACTTGAGGAATTTTACGTAGGGACCGTCGAGCTGTTCGCGATTTACATCACCGTCGAGGGGGTCGAGGACTCCAGGTATTTACAGTAGAGATTGTTGAGGTATGTGTGAAGTGGTCGGGTCAAGGATGGCTTACCGAAGGTGGAATAGATACCTAATACAGGCGATCGCGAGTTACATGGATAATGACGGCTCTGCCATGCTGGAGGACACCGTAGCACCCTCCGGGTACCAATCGTGAATGTTAAGCTACGCAGGGAATGGTCACGATAAGGATGGGTGACCAAAAGTGGAGTAGATTGTGCAGGTTATCGCGAGTTACATGGATGACGACGGCTCCGTCGCCGTGGTGACTCCGTTCAGGTATTTACATTTAAGATCGTGATTGTTAAGCTAGGTAGGGAGTGGTTGATGCTAGGATGGGAAACCAAAGGTGGAGTAGATTCTGCAGGTGATCGCAATGATAACTTCAGCATTGAGGGCTACGAGGACCCCGTCGTACTAGATGACTCTTTTGCGCCCTCTAGGTATTTACTACAGAGATCGTAAATGTTAAGTTACGTCCCTACGTAGCTTGTGGTCGGGACAAGGATGGATGACCAAAACTGTCAGCATCGTAAAAATGAATCATAAGTTACGACATCTTTGTTGTAGCGTCGGATATATTAGAAATAAGAATTTCTAATCTATACTAATATTAGAAAGCTAAGGAGTTTGTTTGTTTGTTTGTTTGGTTGAACGCGCTAATCTCAAGAACTACTGGTTCGAATTGAAAAATTATTTATGTGTTGAATAACACATTTATTGAGGCAGGCTATAGGTTATATTACATCACGCTATGACTTATAGGAGTGGAGCAGCAATGAAAAATGTTGCAAAAACGGGAAAATGTTTACGCGGGTAAAATAATAAAGAAAGCTATACCTACCTACCTTATATAATATTACAATATTATTCAATGTTGTTGTTCCCAGGGCCAACATTATCCAACACGACACATTCAAATCGGGAAAAGTCAACACTGAGTCCGTAGCCAAGCCCGCCGTGCACCGACCCGGCGCTGAAGGTGAGAGATACACAGTATTATATTATATTATACTATTATTATACACTATGAGGCCCTTACTATAATAAACAAAGTATAAGCTTAGAACAGATATGCCGTGTTTTATATCCTACTAATATTATAAACGCGAAAGTTTGTAAGTATGTATGGATGTTTATTACTCTTTCACGTAAAAACTACGGAATCGGCATACAGATAGATTATAACCTGGATTAACACATAGGAAAGTTTTTATCCCGATATTCCCACGGGAATTAATGGAAACTGTCAAAGCGGTACGAAGTCCGCCGGGTCCACTAGTTGTTTTATAAAGTTCACACGAACACTACACATTGAAATGAATCCATTTTTACGTTAGATATATTATCTTACATAACTACTGGCGTTTTTTCTTTATTCACAGCAGACGACAGGTAAAGAACTGCAGTTTGTAGTAAAATATACAAAAAGGAGCATTGGAATACTTTGATTTTATCCTTCCAATGTCGTCTTATGGACGGCTGGATATGCTCGACGTCTTTCATAACTACTTTTTAGCTTTTCGGAATAATTTAAAGAAAATTGTTTACAAAAATAGTACATAAACAAAAACACAAATGTTGAAAAATTTCAACGAGCAGGATTTGAACCTGCACCTTTCTGACATTCCGGGTCAGGTGCTCTTCCAATTGAGCTATCCTGGTTCTAACCAGTTCGCCGAAATTATTCAACACTTTTTACTTTGAAAGCCAAAAGCGCCATTCAATATCAACAACTACCGTCACTAACATCCGATCATAATAAAATAGTACATGATTTGTTAATTATTTTAAACTTACTTAACTTAATTTCAAAGTAAAATCAAGAATGATGTGTCACTCATACATAATGGAGCACATATCAGAACTTTACCCAATATTTATTGTATCATAATTCATAATGTTTGATGTGTGTTCTGCGAGTGTACGTGTTTAAATAAAATTCCCATCTTCAGGTTTGAAAGGTCAGGATAATTCCAAAGTGTAAAAAAAACGCGAGTAGATCCGTAAAAGTGGGATTCATGTCGTGATTTGTTCTCGTCATATACGTTTCATTGTAAGCATGAGTAAAAGAGACAAAACTATTATACTAGAAGATACTCTGTTTATGAGTACGGGGGTCGATATATTATACACTATCTATCATGTACTCAGCATCAAATTGATCTATGCATAATACTGTGGTCAAAAATATATTGGCATTTGAGAAAATCAAGCCTTACTACTATGGTATTAGTGTATGTTTTAGAATAACACTGTCAACCTTTTTGATTTAAAAAATAGTCTTTCAATCTTTCGCTGTAAAATTATTTTCTAATTAAATCCGAATATTTTTTGCACTCAATAAGTTTTTATTTTACGTGAAGATCTATTTGACCATTTAGTATACTTCGATCAATTTGATGCTAACTATACTACTTTGTAAAGATTACCGCTTTACACTTTTTTAATACGTGTATTTTATATTTTTATGAAACTGTTTTTTTTTTTGTACATTCTGCATTGATGAAGAGCATTTTAAATTGTCTTCAATACCTTTAAATTTAAACCACTTTTCTTTAACGTGTAAGGCATCTTTATACACTGCTACTTTATTTTGCTTTGCACAATTATTTGGTAGACATTGTTTTAAAGCAATAAGTTTGCCATTTGTCAATAGAGGCATAAACCAACCGCCAGTGAACAGCGCGCGAGCGAGAAGGGCGATTTTTAAACATTGAATTTTGGATTTTTGTGGCGACTAATTCTTACACACTACTTACTTACATGTGATTTACAAGTGCTCCTTTTGCTCTTTTTCAAAATGACAGGTAACTTATTTTTGAAATCGAATATTCTCTAACGGTATTTACAGTCCGAGCATAAACATTTATACAGTTTTGACTCTTGTTCCATTGTATTAAGAGTGAAATTGGTAACATGTGATTGCTCGTGACTGTACGAATATTTTAATAATTAAATTGTTGTTTACGCCTTCGCAGCGTAATGGAATTTGTTTATATGGAAATAAACTCGGTTTGTTTCTTCTGATATTTTAATCAATGTTGAAAGTACAATTTTGTGTGTGCTCAACATGCGATTAAAATGCAAAAATTTTTTAGATGTTAAAATGACAGATTGATTCATTTACTATTACTTGTTTCCACTAAAAAAAGGCAAAGGCGTAAAAATATCTTTCAGCCAAATAATTTGATTAAATACAATGTTACACTTTTTATTTACTTCTTGGCGGGAAAATGTACATAAATAAGGCGAATTTGCTGTGATGAGCTAAGTAGGTAGGCGTTATCAATTGTAAATAATGAAAAAATATGATAGTTCATAGTTCATATCACTTTTATTTTCGAGATCATTCTTGAGATTTAAAAATCGCCCTCCAAAGCACGCTAGCGCTTGTCGATTATAGCCGACTGTGGCGGTGAAAAGGTTTTAAAAAAATATGAGAAATATGAGGACGTGGCGCGGTGGCTTGTGTGTTGACTCGCGGCTGGTTGTAGGCGCGCGGCCGTTCGCCGTGGGCCACATGACGGGCGCGCAGCAGACCACCGTCTCGGGGCAGGTCATCACCGGACACACGCCGCCCGCGGTAAAAAAAACAACACTTTTTTTTTTTGATTTTTCTTATTTTTTGTTACTTTTTTGCATGTTATTTTTTGGCTTTTTTTTAATTTGCGAGGTTTTGGTGCTTTATTGTCTGGCTTGGTTTGTTTATTGTATATATTGTTGAATAACTAAGATATATACGTTCACTTTTATACTTTCTTTTTTTTTTTTTTTTTTTATTTAAACTTTTGCAACACAGCTATTACATGGCGGACTTAATGCCTGAGGCATTCTCTACCAGTCAACCATAGGGTGGTGCAGAGATAACATTGGCAGGTGCAATTTATTTGTATCATAAATGAATTAAATGAAAGTAAGTATATAATACATGCATAAATATTATTTATACATAAACATATAATAATGTGTATTGTAAATACATAAACTACAATAAATAAACATACATAAAATACATAATTCTATATAATAGGAAGTTATTGAGATGATTCTGCCACGATTCTATCAAACAAGAGCTCGCGGACTTTCTTTTTAAAAGCGTCACGACTCGTAGCCATCCTGATTTCGAGAGGCAGCGCGTTCCACAGGAGAATGGATTGGATGTGAAAGGAAGAATGAACAAAGCCAGAAGTATGAGCGGGACAGAGAAGGAGAAGATTATTTGAGGACCGGAGATTTTTACTATGAGAGGAGCAGAGGTACTGAAAATGGGGAGCAAGATAAGAAGGAGCGTTAAAAGAATTTAGTAGCGAAAACAGTGTGGTTAGGGCCCGTAAATGTCTTCGCTGGCGAATAGGTAACCATTTCAGCTCCGACCTGAACTGTGAGATGTGGTCGTACTTCTTCAAATTGTAAATGAATCGGATACTGTTGTTGAGTAGTCTGTCAAGCTTATCAAGCAAGACAGCATTAAGATCATAATAACACACGTCACCATAGTCGATCAACGGAAATATTAAGGTTTGCACAAGCATTATCTTCGTCTTATGTGGTAAAAAATTCCTTAAACGATTCAAGGAGCGCAAAGTCCAGGTAACTTTTTGACTTACACTGGCAACCTGCGAGTGCCAGCTGAAAGTAGCATCGAGATGTAAACCTAGATTTTTAATTTTGGTGCTAAGAGGTATGACTGCTCCATCGAAAACAATTGGCTCAAGAGGGCTTCCGACTTTACCTATCAATCGCTGGCTGCCAATGAGTATCGATTGACATTTTGTAGGATTTACGGCCACACCAAACCCACGAGACCAGTCATTAATCGCTTCCAAATCCCGATTTAGTCTCCTAATGGCATCTGGTAAGTCGCCCACACATGCTTGGGTGTAAAGCTGAAGGTCATCGGCGTACAGATGATACGAACACTGAAGATGGTGAGTGATGTTATTAATAAATATAGAAAATAATAATGGAGAAAGAATACCGCCTTGTGGAACGCCAGCATCCAGGTCACACCACATCGACGATGTCTCATCAATGCGGACCGACTGCTGACGCTCTCGAAGATAGGAAGAGAACCATTCCTGCACTTGAGATGAAACCTTAAGATGAGAAAGGATAGCAAGGAGGATATCATGATTGACGGCATTAAAAGCATTTGAGAAATCGATGAGTACTAAAACTGTGAGTTTAGTATCCTCCATGCCTTGTCTAATGTCGCCAGTCACTTTAAGGAGAGCGGAAACGGTGCTGTGTCCAGGCTTAAAACCAGACTGAAGAGGACTAACCAGGTTATTCAGTTGAATAAACTTCGAAAACTGCTTATGGACACAAGCCTCGAGTGCTTTAGATAGAAATGGGAGAATGGATATGGGTCGAAAATGAGTTGGATGGGAAGGATTGGGAATCTTGGGTAAGGGGCGCACATAGGCTTTACGCCACTGTGAAGGGAATTGGCCTGATAAAAGAGAAACATTTATAATATTTATAAAACATTTATTATTTATATTTATATATTTATTAATAACATTTATAAAACTTTCGTGTTACATTAAAACATAGTTTTATAACGCAAACTTTTTTGTATAGGATATAGTAACTATTACTTAATCTGTGGCATACTGTACAGTCACGAGCATTAACTTGTAAACTAAGTCCCTTGTACTACAAAACAGTGTTTAAAGGTAAACAATGGCTAAATTCGTGTTTAAAATATTGTGTATCTGTCTATTAATATTAGCTAATTAGATTTCTTGGTGGGAAAGTGAAAAGTCATGTGTGCGGTTTTGTTTTATTTTCTAAAATTTGTGTTATGTCAAATATTAATGTGAAATAACGATGGATTATTAACCGTTAAGTGTTCGTGAGTGTGTTGGCAAATGAAACAAAACAGTGCAACGTCACTTTTCAAATTCTCTCAAGAAGTTCGCCTGAGGACTTAGTAAAGCCCCACATATTTACAGAGATATTCGAGGGGTTGGGGGGTATATCATTTCTTACTTCTCATTTCTATTATCATTCATCATCATCATACAGGAAAGAAATATTGTTTATTTATGTATTACTTGTAAGAAAAATTACTTTATCATTGGCTAAATGCTTGACAAAGCCAAAAAATAAACTAAATACGTGTTTAAAATATTTTGTATCTATCTATTAATATTAGCTAAAAAGTGACAGCATCTGTTTTGAGCATTGTCTAATTTTAGCCATTGTTTTGTGGTAAAGCAGTTTAACTCTTAATACGATGGAATAAGAGTTAAAACAATGTTAATGCTCGTGGCTGTATAATAGACATAACTTTTTGTTTAAAACTTTATTAAAAAGATATATATTAATGTTATATGTAAATAACAACATTTAGTAATACATTCTCACTAAACGCCATATTTATTTATTAATGTTTAAACCATGATTGTTATAAAAAAGTTAATATATTTGATAATGTTTTTAAAGTATTAATCTGTTTGTTCCACGCTTCTGTTTGGACTCTAACAGCCATCGAGATGGGTTGTGTAGGTACATAATTAAATAATACTTACTTTATCATTGTTGTGGGCTCATACATTTTGGCGATAGTACATACAATAATGGTATTAAGAGGACATATTTAGTTATTATAACGTCACCTAGTACCTACTTGCACAAAAGTATAATTTAACATGTTACTTACCGCCGAAATTAATAACCTATCCTCAGCAAGAGATAGGCCTACTAGATAGAGTTGCTTAGTTATTTCTGTTATTTATCGAAAAATAACAGCTGTTGCTAGGTAACTAAACTAATATAGGCCTATCTCTTACCAGAGATAGGTTATTAATTTCGGTTGTAAATCGAGGTAACTTTAAGGTAACTTGTATTTAATGGATACAGTGGCAGCCTTAGATTGAGGCATATCTTTAAAATGTATGTAAAATAAACTTTGTTTTGTATTATGAAAGAGTTATTACAAATATCAACGTTCAGTAACTTCTTTTTGTACTTTTAAATGTATGAGACTTCAATAATGTAACTAAATTACTAGCAACTAACTGACTAACCTTTTGTTTGTTCGTTCTGTTTTGTTTGATAATACGTTAACGCAATTTAACCGTTAAATGATTCACAATAATAACCGCTTTAAACTGGTTTTTGGTATCTTAATTTAGTGGGAATAATGCTTTGAATGCTGTGGCGTCAAAATATAGAGATTACCATCAGTCTCCTACTTAAATGATTCTATTTTTTTTTAATTTACTATAACCCACTCTAACACAATTTGTTTACTAAATTAATACACTTAATCTCAGAAACATACCTTTACGTATTGGCGACTGAATTTAAGAAATATTATTATTTATGATATGTTCTCTTTATTGACTCATGGACATGCCTTAAGTATCCTCCTTAAGCCTGGGAGCGCGTAGAGCGTGCCTTGTATCCACTAGTAGCGTGGTGCTGACAGCTGTTCCGTGCCACAGTGTTTTAAGAACCCCGATTTAGTGACATGTACTATAGATGCGGCCATTGTAATAACTGAAAAAAAAAATGCCAACTTGTTTTTGAGATTTATATTTTTTTTAATTGACCTTTTTTTAGTTCCGGAAAATAGAAAAATACAAATAATTCCCTTATTAATCATATTATTTTATTTCTGACTAGACATACACCCAAAGCTTCATATTGCACATTATTACACGAAATCTGAACCTTCTAAAGCATTTCGTAGAGAAGATATGACTATTATTACAATTTTCGTATTTACACTGTGCGTGCGCAGGCGTCCGCGGTGCAACAGACGCGCGTGACGTCACTGCTGTCGGAGCCGCAGCGGGCGCTGCTGACGGCCATCACGGCGGGCCGCGAGCTCATACACACCACCGAGGAGCGGCTTGAAAGGGTCAGTACCATGTCACTTATCAATTTAACAGGCAGCTAGATTTATATGGCTATTCAGGGTGCCAAGTGCGAGATTCATTCGAAAACTATAATGTGTATGACAAAATGTTAACTCCTCTCGTATATGGGGGCAGGAGACGCTGCCGCTGCTTCAATGCCATACTAATTTTCGATTTCGTAATCGTAACCGAATGATTGAAATGAAACAGCTTTTACGGATCTACTCGCGTTTATTTTACAAATTACTTTTAATTAATGTTTAAAAGTCTATGTTTAATGTTGGAATCTACCAGCAGTCTGGGATCAAATCATACAAAATATTAAATCCCAGCTCCAACACGATACTGCCAGACCATTTGGGACCAGGGGCGATTCTCGCGCAATAGACATAATGTCGAATTAGAGATATGTCGAAATAAAAGGATGTCGATTGAAACAGAATTTTCGTATTCTCGAAATGTCACAGTAGAGAAATGTCTATCGTCTAGCGCTCGACTTGCAACGAGTGGTCGGTAGCGTTAGAGATCGAATGTCGCACGGTGTGCTGCAGTGTATGTTTAGTCGGCTTGTCATCTTATCCTTGTTTTGTATTCATTTAACAAAAACATTCAGATGTAAAAATTGTTAGTAATAAAATTTATACATATTTGATAATAAAATTATGTTCCTGTAAATAACATAAAGCAAAAACAACTTAATTAATTTATAAATACATTTCTCGAACAAACTTCGAACAGCCTAAACCCTTCCAGTTGAAATCTAATAAGATTTTGTATTTTGAACAGGCGTCCGTCCCAGAGTTGGGCCACGATGCAGCATCAGTGAAGTGGAAGCAGGTGACCCTGGACACCAGCAAGCAGGCTGTCACCAGCCACATCGCCGCTATGAACGCCGCCACCGCGCAGGTCGTCACCCTCACCTCAGGTCAGTCACCCATCCCGCATAACGACAAAGTTTATTTTAGATTATGTTATTAACTTAAGAGGGCGCCGCGCGGACGCAAAACTGCGAGTTTAGGCATATAGCGAGCGAGCGGCGCGTGCCAGTGGTGTGACAACGGCGCACGACTACGAATACGCACGCACACTACACTTGTACAGAGTATGCTGGTGATTTAATTGAAGCAATGTTTACTTTCGTAAAATCATAGGCGTTTGGGTAAAAATATAATATATAAAAATATAATTAAAAAAAAATTAATATGAAAATAAAAGTCTTAATATTTTCATATTCATATTTTTAAAATGAAAAATTAGAAATTAGTGGTTTGCGGAATATCAATACAAACATTTTGATGTCGGTTCATTGTTTCATTTGTGCTACATATATTTACAAAGTTTCTGAAGAAATAAGTTTTTATATATATAATTACTTACTTTACGAATTGTTTATGCAGTTTCTGGGTATTTGTTTCAAATTCCAAGACAATCATGGCCTTGTGAAAGGATCGAGCTAACCTACACTAGTCCTTTTAATGTATATGACTTATTCAGCGCCTAGCACCAGTGACTTAAAAACACGTAAATTTTCGATATTCCCCGCGGCGCCCCCTTAACTTAATTATTTTAAATTTAGATAATTATTGTTACTAACTTAATATGGACTACGGTCCGAAATAAATTGTTTGAATTGAATTTGAATTAACGCTTCGGTAGACGAGTGACAAGGCACTCCCGAAGATCTCAGGTTCAATTCCCAGGTGGGGCAAAGTGTGTTTCAGATTGTTGATGCACAGCCCGGGTTCGCGATCACCGACCCGCATTTGGCAAGCGTGGTGATGAACACTTTAACAGCCGACTATTATAAAGCGCACCTTTCCTGGTACGCCGGCAATTTTTGCCGATATTGTAAGATTTATAAAATAAAAACTATTTGCATTACATCTTATATATTTTTTAATTCGTTACACCGGGGTTATACGCAAAACACGTACTACGGACGTCATTTTAAAAGAAACGCTAAGAAAGTCAATGCCGTACAGAGGACGTGATCAGCGTTCTGAGACGATTCTACCCACCCGTACCCAGTACGTGGTCGGCTGTTAAAGTGTTAAGCCATTACCCGTCAATAATAGTGATGACATTCTTTCAATGATGAAGACCTTTGCCCAGCAGTGGGACTACAGGCTATTTACTTATATTTTTTTTTATATATCTTGCGGTTAAACACTAGGCTTTAATCTCACCTGGTGTTAAGTGATGATAAGGCCGAAAGTGGAAGCGCAAAAACCCTCAACTACTGAAAAGAATATTAATTTTACTAAAAATAAGCTATTTAAAAAATTCAAAATGTTTTTATTTTATTGACTATGTAAAGTTTCAAATCGCATGGAATAAGTTGAACCAACTTTTTTTAATAATTCTATTGGCTGTCCACATCTCTGTATTTCCCTTAAGCATAGAAAGTGTAATTGCAATTTTCACATTCGTTCGAAAAAAAATGTTTTTAGATTTTTTGCTCCTCTTACAACAATTTATAACTCTATTTTTATTTTTTATTTAATTTATTACTGCTGGTACCCGTTTAACTTTTGAAAACGTCTTACTTGACCGCCACAGGTCAGGCAGTGCCTAGTGTGGGGTCATAGAAAATCTCAGCCTCCTTGAAAATTATGCTTATATTTAGGTAACACTATTTTCCACTGTATTTTTAAATTTGTAAATAAGCTTTGTCAAATACATTTATTTGTATCTGTATTATTTGTATATGTATTTTTATATAGGAAATATAAATAAATAAATAATAAACTTTCCTACACTTACACCAATTATCTAGCCCAAGAGAAGCTTCGTTATGAAACTCGTTAAAAATTATTATTATAGTAGTGATTTTGTAACTAAAAAAAAAACTTGGTAATTTTTACCTTTAGCCAGGCCCCAAGTGAAGTGGAGAAAATGAATCATATCTTATCTTATCTAATACTTTGCCAGGTCCCACCGAGGAAGTAGACCACACCGCGGTAGGCGCGGCCATCACCACCATCACCACCAACCTGCCCGAGATGACGAAAGGCGTCCAGATGATCGCGGCCCTCATCGATGATGACGGTGATCGCCTGCTGGATGCTACAAGGCAGCTGTGTAGAGCGTTCAGCGATCTACTTCGTGCTGCTGAACCAGAAGCTAGAGAGGTACATAGCATAGACAAATAAGTTAATTTTTGTGTGTCAAATTATCCAGTCAACTCCAGATGCCAGTAATACCAGAGGAATCGCAAAATCAGGAAATTGGGTACACATAGTATACAAATAAGCGTAAAAGGTTTTGCCTTTGATGAAAAGTCACAGCACAGACAAATAAAGACAGACTTTTTCTTGAGTAAGATAAAACAAACTTACCGATGATGCAAATGTCAACTTGTGTCTTGAAACTTTATAGTGTTATTCTCAGCAAGCCCTTTCATTTGATACCCATATTAAAAATAATTAGTCCGCCATCTTGGATTTAGAATGACGTCACACAATATCCTGATGCTGCCTCGCTCTCACATATATAACCATAACACGTTACACCTCCGTTGCGGGTTATTTTTTATGATAAGTGCTAGTTTGCTACTTACGGTTCTATAAGTACACGCTGGCTTTCAATTTGGTAGCCGAACTTCAGCCGGGGTCAACTACTGACATGAACTCATTTTTGACACCAGCGTTTAGTTAGCTTTATAACTGTTATAGTGGTTTAAATGTAGCTTTAAGGAATGTTTCAATCAAGAATCATATTTTATGGCTGAAACCTAGACGCCAGCACATAAGACTATGTATCACAATATTTTTTTAAAAAGTAAATGTCCAACCATATGCCATAGATACAAAGTTCAAAGTCCGTTCAGGCAATTTGACAGTATGTAGTAATCTGATGTATGTACTTCTTTATGCACAAATTAAATAAATAAATAATTATTTTTCAAATTTAAGATTGATTGGTTGTAGTTGTCGTTGTTACACATTTGTCAAGAATAACTTTTATTGCTTAAGTTTTGAGTCTTTTTATAGGATCAACAAAGTTGAAAGTGTTATTCAAAAACATATTTCGATTAGTATCTTTTACTATGCTAGTTTATCCAATCAGTATTTTTTACACATCCAAAAATTATATCACATAAATAAGGATAGACAAAATATTGAAGTGGGATGCGATCCGAAACAATGTACACTAATTAGACCAAATTAGACGATTATTCGATTTAATAAAGAAAAAAATATATAAATTACGTTACAATAAAACATCACGAAAAGGATCTATCACTATCGAGGGTCTGCATCTGATCCGGCATGTCATGGGGTGCGGGTTCGAATCCCGCTCGTGAAATTTTTTCAACACTCTTTTTTCAAAATCGATCACTACGAGTATGTTTCACTGCTCTAATTTAAAAATAATTAAATTTTTTCACTGTATTTTATTTAAAAAAATTACTATAATTCAAAATTGTCTCCCTTCCAGCCCCGCCAGAACCTCCTGAACGCGGCCTCCCGCGTCGGCGAAGCCTCCACCTCCGTCCTCCACACCATCGGCGAGGACAGCGAGCAGGACAAGGAGACGCAGGTAACGCGGCCCGGCAAAAAGTCGCTGCTCTACCGCCGCCTCGACTACTGCTACGATACCTTCTACCGCGCCTTCTTCCAGCAGCAGAACCACTCCCAGCACCAGCCCCACGCCGGCGATGATGATGGCGTTTACGAAGATGTCGATACCAGTAGAGCTTGGGGACCTTTAGACGCGATCCAGGAGGAGTCTGATAGCGATTATTATAGGAGCTTAGATTATTGTAATATGGTTTTCAATAGTAAAAACGATGATAATGATAGACATATGTTTAAAGCTGCCGGAAATCCTAAAGTGGATGTAGACGTAGGCGTTTGTGATAATGGTGATGTTGATACGGTCCTATCCAATTGTGAAAGTTATTTGAAAGATGATAGTGTTGATAGGAATGTTAAGGGAGATGATAAGCCCAAGTTGTACCCCAAAACTATTAGCGATAGGATATACGATTTCAAAAAAGATTTCTCCAATCATCATTACGCTAACGTCAATTTTGATAGAAATGATCATGATTATGAAAATATAGAGTTTCCCAAAAAGACGAAAAATGATTTACTCCGCGAACGTTTCTTTACTTCTCTTACCAATAATGACAAGAATTATGTCGACGATCGTTTCGATCGGTCCAACGACGCTAAGAAGATTGAATGTCACAGTATCAGAAATGACGTCACCAAAACAGGTCCAGACGTCAAAGTTTCAGGCTCTTTAAACTTGAAGTTGGTAAACTTGGACAGGTACAATCGCGTGTTGACAACCACTGAAACCTTTATGGAGAAAGCCGAAGCTAGCTTTACGAAACATCAAATCCATAAAAACAACGCCGACTTAGAATCGTTTGTGAAACGTAGCGAGAAGTATTATACGGAGGAGTCGCGCGATAGGAAGACTACCGTCGAGTTGAATAACGCTAAGGAAACGGCCAAAGGGAAGACGGAGGTCAGGATCTTCTATAACCCCACTTTTAAGGCTACCGGGGATAGATATTTGAGGGGTTTTTGTCAATTCTGTAGGCGTCGATGTCCCAGGACCGAGCTGAAGTGTTGTCCTAAATGCGTTTGTCTCGAGTTGGAGATGAAGTTGATTTGGAAGGAGAACTGGTTGAATATTCTGTTGATGCTGGCGATGTTCTTCGCGCTGTTAGCGCTGCTGGTGCAATGTGTGTTGCCTAAAGATGTGTGCGAGGGGCAGAGGGATAACGCTACTAATGAGAAATGCTTTGAGATGATGTGAGGGTGTACGAGGTTTGTTCACTGTTCCAGCCCCCCAACCGCCTAACGCTCTCGCTTTCAATCGCTTTGAAAGCGAGGCCCTCGCGTCGCTTTTTAATATAATATCGAAATCTAATATATAAAATTCTCGCGTCACAGTTTTCGTTGCCATACTCCTCCGAAACGGCTTGACCGATTTTGATGAATTTTTTTGTGCTTATCCGGTATCTATGAGAATCGGCCAACATCTATTTTTCATCCCCCTAAATGTTAGGGGTAGTCCACCCCTAAATTTTTATTTTATTTTTTATGGCAAAACAACGTTTTCCGGGTCATCCGGTATCTATGAGAATCGGCCAACATCTATTTTTCATCCCCCTAAATGTTAGGGGTAGTCCACCCTTAATTTTTTTATTTATTTTTTATGGCAAAACGACGTTTGCCGGGTCAGCTAGTATAATATAAAATAATATCGAAAGCTATAGCCTGTAGCTTTCGATATTGCTTTCATATTGCTTTCGAAATGACAAGATGACGCTTCCTCCTCGCCTCGTCTTCAAAGCGATCGAAAGCGAGAGAGTTAGGCGGTCGACCCCCAGGTGTCACGAATTTATTTTACAACTAGCTGACCCGTCGGACTTCGTACCGCTTTGACAGTTTCCATCATTGAGTTAAATATATATCAATGGTTTCCATGACAACAAAACAAACAAATCATTTTGTATTGCAAAATTAAATTGTCGTTTTTAGTATTTTATTTAAATCTGGTTAGAACCACAATAGCTCAATTGGAAGAGCACCTGACCCGGTAAGTCAGAAGGGTGCAGGTTCAAATCCTGCTCGTGGAATTTTTTTCAACATTTGTGTTTTTGTAATTTGTTCTCAACAAAATTTGCGTTAAAAATTATTTGTACATTTTATTTAATTTTTTTTAAATATAGCCTATGTTACTCAGCGCTAATGTAGCATTCTAATGGTGAAAGGTTTAAATCCGTCCAGTAGTTTTTGAGTTTGTTCGTTGCAAACATACATCGTCGGTCCACCTTATTGGAGGCCTGCCCACACTGCGCTTTCCGGTACGCGGTCGCCACTCGAGGACTGCTCCGCCCCAGCGGCCATCAGTCCTGCGAGCAATGTGCCCTGCCCACTGCCACTTGAGCTTAGCAATTCTTCGGGCTATGTCGGTTACCTTTGTTCTTCTGCGGATCTTCTCATTTCTGATTCGATCTCGCAGAGAAACCCCGAGCATAGCCCTCTCCATTTATTTTTTTTAATTTTTATTTGCAAAGAATAGTACATTGTTCACCGAGAGGAGAAAGTGACCGATTACCGTCGAGGGTGTCGTTTGAAGCCCGAGCCGTAGGCGAGGGCTTTAAAACACCCGAGATCGGGAATCGCAGTTTCTCTCGAGTGATACATAGTGCTTTATACTACACCTGATACTTTATCAAATTTACGGTAGAAAGTACGTCATTGCATATCGAACAAATATGCGGGGAGAAAACGCATCTGAGCGGGAGAGAAAAGTGTATGAAAATCCATTTCTTACGTGGTTTTTGCGTTTTCTCCCCGCATATTTGTTCGATATGCAATGACGTACTTTCTACCGTAAATTTGATAAAGTATCAAGGTACTTTCCAAGCAGGTGTAGTATAAAGTCAATATCATTATTGACTGTATACTAGGTTTGTGTACTAGTTATTCGCTATAAACTATGGGTGCTGCTAAGTTTTTGTTGTTGATTTATTATAGAGTGTATTGGCACGTCGATACTTTCCTCAGTATTTTTCATAGCACATGGGTATTCGGCACCGATTACTCAAAAATAAAGCTAGGACGTTATAGATGGCTATCTTTTTATTACCGAAATCAACTATTACTAATAAACACACTCTAATTTGAGCAGATGAAAATAGATTTTGTTCGGACGTCGACGATCCGTCACTTGCGTCTTACACGTGCCGCGTCTCGATCAAAACTGTTTCCCAGATAACATGGCCGCCGCTGTCAAAACGCAAGTGACGTTCCGTCAGAGTGTTGCCACTCTCGTCCGTACAAATAATGCCAATCTTCTATGGCTAACAAAGATATTTTCTAATTAAAAAAAGATGGCGCTGCCGGTGCGCCGTCAAGTATGTGATAATCATTTCGCCAGGACAATAGATGTCTCTTACTGTACTTGCATGTTTGTTATTAATTTTATAAATATTGTTTTATTATTATCGATGTTCATATTTTTTGTTTTTTTTTTTTTGGTTACAATTTGCAATTTTTTAATGTTTCATATATTTTCTTCGTACAGACGTCACAGGTATTTTAAAATTGAAAAAATTAAATCTTAAAATTTTTACTTAACTATGGGTATAGATCGCGCCAAACTTCTAGTCCCTTCTGAAGTTGCTTCGTTGCGCAGCTGTACAGTCAGGCCCTACCGCTACTCGGGGCCTTCGCCCTACTGACGCCTATTTTTTACTACTGCGACGCGAATCGCGCCAACTTCAGAGGGGACTAGAAGTTTGGCGCGACCTATAATAGTTTGAAAAAAGACAAAGTGTTGAAAAATTCCACTAGCGGGATTCGAACCTGCACCCCATGACATGCTGGGTCAGGTGCACTACCAACTATGCTATCGTGACTCAATCCAACTCGCCGAAATTAATCAACACTATCTACTCTTACTCTGTAAGCCAGAAGAGTCCTATTCAATGTCGACAACTATTACATCATCAACGGGTGCGGGTTCGAATCCCGCTCGTGGAATATTTTTTTTTTACCATTTTGTCTTTTTACAAATTGTTATTTGTTCGTAACAATATTTATGTTAAATTATATGTAAATAATTATGAGTAATAGATTTTTGATTTGAAATTGAATTCAATTTTAAAAAAAAGCAAAATTTTTACTCAATTTTTTTTATTTAACTATGAGTAATAATAACATTTTTGATATCTGTGGCGGCTAACTAGTTCTGTTGTCAGTCTGCAAAGACATTACTGTAATGGAAAAAGACTGCAAAATGACATAGTGCGTAAAGACATAAAACAGTCGCAGGCGTTGGGGGAAAATAGACTCTATTTATAATTCGTTACGGCATATTCTATGAAATGACGTCTGTCAATGGTTAGTTCCATTTATACGAACGTTGTGGCCTATATATTATACAATATACGTATTCTACTACAGTTGTCATTAGGTTACCACAATAGGTAAATTGTAGACAAAGTCATCTATAAGAAAGGTCACATTTTTATTGCTGCTTTAAAAATAGTTCGTATTATGATTACTAAATATTTATTGTCACATTTGCCAGATTTTATAATATACTGATCCGGCGGACTTCGTACCGCATTTTTTTTAATATAGCCTATGTTACTCAGCGCTAGTGTAGCATTCTAATGGTGAAAGAATTTTTTAAATCGGTCCAGTAGTGAGTTTATTCGTTGTGAACATACATACATACAAAAATACAAAGGTTTCCTCTTTATAATATTAGTATGGACTAGCGGCCCGTCCCTGCTTCACACGGGTGGACATTTTTTTTTAATATAGCCTATGTTACTCAGCGCTAATGTAGCATTGTAATGGTGAAAGAATTTTTTAAATCGGTCCAGTATTTTTTGAGTTTATTCGTTGCAAACATACATACATACAAAAATACAAAGGTCTCCTCTTTATAATATTAGTATAGATTTCAGATCAACCGCCGGCGCCTATGTTCTGTTTGTTGTTTTTTGTTGTTGTTAGTGTTATTTATTTACAAATTTGTTAACATTAATGATAAAGGCTTACTAAACTAGTCGTATATATTTTTTTATAGTTTTTAAGAGAGTAGTCTAAGAAAATGTTCGTATATAGGTGATATTTTGCGATGAATTTTTATATGGCCAAATAAGTTTAGATATTAAGAAAAAAAATCACGTTTTTGATAAGTAACCCCTTATTTATAAAAACTATTTAAGCATTATTTAGTTTATTGTTTTGTCAACGTCACACAAACGTCATTTTGAATTTGAGAAAAAGAGACAAAACAATTATTAACTAAATAATGCTTAAATAGTTTTTATGAATAAGGGGGTAACTGTTTTATTTTGAATTTGGCCATAGCATCCTATCAGCAAAATTCACCTTGTTTTTTGTATTACATTTGCAGCTATTGCAAAAAAATATATATTTCTAGTGACACAGATGTGTCATATTTGAACTTATGATAGTCATTAAAAAGTCATTTATATTTGGAGTTATGCTGCTAATGATTTAGGAATCTCAAATCAGTGCCTAAGGCACAATTATTTATCATTATATCTCGTATTATATCGAGACTTTTAAAGATCCAGAAAGTGTAGAAAAAGAGTAGTTCTACACAACAAAAGTATATTTATAAATGGAACAGGCAATGTTGCATAATTGTCTAAATCTAAATAAGTTTTTTTAAATCTTTTATTTGATTTTTTTTTGTATTTATAAATGGATCGAAACACTCGTACCAGTCAAAAACAAACTTATTTTAATGTTACAAAAGTATGTTTTTGACATACACTGTCAAACCTTTTGACACGAACAAAAATGTACTTAAATATCAAGTATCAAGACTTATTTTTACCTATAAGTGAAAATCTTTGACCATTTTATATGTCACCATCAGTATTTAACTTTGAGTTTTGTTATATTTAAATACTTAATTTAATTTTGAAGTGTTTAGTTATGTATTTTTTCTACACTTTAATATCGCCCTCAAAAATCATTAGCTACAAAAAAAAACAGTATTAAAAATATCTTTTCTTTAAGCTACCTGATCAGGTACATTATTATTACGTCCTGACATAATCTGGGCAAGGTAAGATGTGGTAGATTCAAATCACGCCAAAGAAAAGTGTATATATCAATCAGTATTATTTGGAAACAAAATTACAGTGGCTGGCACGGGAACATTAAATAATATTAAATCTAGATTCAACGCTAAACCTGCTTTAGACATTAGGGGTGCGATTTTTGACTCACTTGTGATCTTGCTGAGCCGATGCGAACCCCTCGGAGAATCTAGTAGGGCACGGGGACACAAGTGCGTGATGCCGTTCCCTCTAGAAAACCTCCGAAGGTGATTCCTTTCACACGGCTTGAGGAACTAAAAATGCCGTTTGAGGCAATCAGCAACTCAAAAAAAAAAAACTAGTGATCTTGAAATTAAAAGTGACATGATAATATACAGTATGGAATATATATTTCTTCTATTATTACGATGTATAAAACGTTCATGAATTTTCGGTATTGAAAATTTGGTACCAGTAACTTTGAATAAGAGTGAGATGGAGCACTCGTTATTGATAGCATAGCGTGAGAATTTATTCACAGGTTCAAAAATCGCATTCCAGCAGATTGAGCGATATATCTAGATTAAAAATGTCAGTCCAAACTGCCTAGAGTATTGAGGTTTTGGTTTTAATTTTAACAAAAATGTTTATATTTTTTAATAACTAACAGTTAATTAATACATTTATCATCTTATAGCATTGACAATTAACCATTTGCTGTGACATACCAGTACAAAGTGATGTTGTTTTTGCCATTTTAGTTTTACGGTGTAAGGATGGTTGTGTAAAGGGTTTATTTTTATTATTATTTACATAATAACCACTATTGTTTTGACATTATGGTCGATTTTATTTGTTCAGAAATATTATCGTAATATTATCGTTCATCTATTACATAATATTTTTTTTATGATAGAGAATATTTTTTTAAATAAACTTCTACAGTTATATTTCTGAACAGATTTTACAAAATATGGTACTTGTAAAATAATATTACTTATTACTTAACTTAATATTCTTTGATTTTGTTATTTTTTTTTTAAAAGTGCTCTTGCTTTTTTTTGTATTATCAGGGCCTTTTTCAATCTTCTCGTATAACTTATTAGTCGTATAATGTGTTTTGCAACCATTATGGAAATGTCTGTCTGTCGTGTATTACAAGCAGCATTTTCATTTAATGGCTGAATACTTTAACAGATGTTTAATTTTTATATGAGAATTGAAAAAACAGCCCTTACATGTATTCAGCTGCAAGTTTTGGCAGTGAATGTCCACATTTGTTGCAATTACATAAGGAATATATACACAGCCGTTAAAGAGAATCTTATAGTTGATAAGCAATAGAGTCGTAAATGCTAAAGCATGATTAATATATTTAAAGGAATTTAAGTGAGAGCACTTTTTATTTAATTAAATAATATATTTTCTTACTCTTAATTTGACATTGTACTTACCCAGGGCACTAGTTAAGAATACGAACTGAGCTCAAACGAATTATATTTGATGTTTTTATTTCATTTATATCTTTTGACAGTTACCTTTAAATTGACACCGGTCGGTGTTTGTCAAGTTTTACATTCCCTACATTTATGGAATCTTGCTCTGTAATCCTTAATGTAGATTAAGCTTAATCGTTATGATACGCCATTCTTACTCTTCAAACTTTGAACATCTGAGCGACAATGACAGTATAAGCAGAGTAAGCTTAAGAGTTAAGATTAACTTTGCAAGTGGAAAACATATATTTGTCAAATATAAACATTTATGAAGATATATCAAGTCCTTTTCTATGAAGCCGCTAGCCGATTTGTACGAAATTGTTCTTATTTAAAACGTTCATACTGACGAAAATTATTTTCATATAAAAAAGAATTCAGAAAACACTTAAAATAAAAAGAATTAAATTGTAGAAAAACTTATTTGCAACATTCAGCACTAAATAAAGGCCATTTCATATGTAAAAACTTACCGAAATGATTTGAACCTTATAACTAAAATGGTTGAGTTCAATTCTTCGTGTTCATCATCCAGTTCGTGCGATGTTTCGTTTGAGCCCCGTTCGCGATGACGTCACGCCACTCACATTGCCATAACGGTGTTATTTTTGTTAATACATTTGCTTTCATTATAAAGAAAAGGGAGTTTTTATTTACGACTAACTGTCTGCAAAAGTGAATGTAGTGACAAAAATAACAAAATAATTACTAATCCACCCTGTATATATTATATTGGTAGCCCAAGGATATAAGGGTTATATCCCTTTTGGTAAACCCCATTTTAAACAATAGCGGAGGAGATAAGAATAATTTAGATTGCCATAAAATTGTGTTTGCCATATATTCGTTTTACCAAATGGGATGTTTACCAAACGGGATGAGGCCCCAGATGGATAGATGATAATTTTATTGCCCAATAAAATTCATTTTATAAAGGCGGGATTATCGCTTTTTAAGCGATCTTTTCTTCTAGCCAGATTGATAGAGGGAACTTATAAAGGATTCGTCGTAAAGCTTTTGAACAACACACAACATGAACTTGTGACAAATTTGGATTCGCATTATTGTGTCAGTTTTGAATATGTTCCAAATTATTAATTGTAAGTGTACACACGAAATTCGACTAAAAGTGGTGTTCAATTATTATTTCAACTTAATGCAAGATAGACGATTTTGTAGGAGACAGTTCTTATTTTTATATAATACTACCTGACCCAGCGGACTTCGTACCGCATTTTTTTTTATATAGCCTATGTTACTCAGCGCTAATGTAGCATTCTAGTGGTGAAAGAATTTTTAGATCGGTCCAGTAGTTTTTGAGTTTATTCGTTGCAAACATACATACATACAAAAATACAAAGGTTTGTTTATAATATTAGTATAGACTAGGGAAAATGATTATTATTTAATGAATTAGGCTGTGATCAACTATGGTACAGACGTAAGCTGATATCAGATCAATATATTCTGAAAACTAGAAACAGGGATGTGCCCCTGCAGTATCGACATAAAAAAGGGATAAAGCAACGTATCTGGAGAAGGGAGTGGTCTGCACGTGTCTAATGAGTCAACTCTCTTGAGGCATTAGTATTATGGTTACTGGATGGAGAATGCGCTTCGGCGGGTTAGGACCTCACGTGGACCACACCATGGTCCCCTGAGCTAGTTTCACTGGCGCAGGGTCCTGACACCTATTCATCGTAATCTATTCGTAGGGGGTGCCAGTATGGCTCGTCGCCTCTATCTAGTGGTTAAGATCACCGGTCCAGACCCAGAGGTCCCGGGTTCGATTCTTACCGTAGATATTTGTTAGCTCGGTTGTGTATTTAAATATGTCGCCATAACATCAATGTTAGTTGCGTTTTTGTGTTCCGGCAGCGACAGATAAGATAGCCAGTGCCTCAGTAGTTGAGGATCCCGGGTGAAGTGCGCTTCCACCTTCGGCCTAAGTTCAAAGTTCAAAGTTCTTTATTGCATTTATGTTGTACATATACAGGTGTTGAAAAAGATAAAAAAGAAACAAACATGACCCTGCAAGGGCACAGCAAGTACAAATAGTAATAAAATTACGGTACTTGTCATTAAATTAAATTTATATAACATTATTATAACAAATTCATAAAATCTACATTCAATCAAAAACAATCCAATCAAAATCAATCAATAACACTCAACAGGGATAATTATTATAATATAAATAGGTACATAAAAAATATTACATAAAAACTCTTGCAGCGAATAAAAACATCTATTTTTCAGATACTTTTTTAATGTTATTTTAAATTTAGTTAAATCTGTTATGTCTTGGATTTCACTTGGTAACTTATTATAAATTTTCACACACATTGACAAGGGGCCTTTTCGAAACATTTGATAAGTACAGGTAGGTTGGGCTAATTTATTTTGTGGTCTCAGATTTTGTGGACGTTGGTGGCCTTATCATCACTCAACATTAGGTAAGATGAAGGCTAAGTGGTTACTTGCTGTAAATAGCCTATAACTGTCCCACTGTTGGGCAAAGGCCTCCATCATCGAAATTAAGTCATCACATTGAGTCAGGCAAAGCTTCGTGAGGACTTAAAATGTCACCGTTGTCATTATATTTATTGAATGATGTGCCTGCAACCATTTTTAATACCTTTTCTAAGAATATATATTTAGGTTGATATAAAGATTTAGAATATACATAAAGGTTACAAAAACGTGGACCATCTTTATGCAATAATAAACTAATTACTAAGTTGGTCTTTCCATAATTTGAAGGACCACAAACAATACAACGAATACTGTTTGGCAGTAAGTTGCCATGCCGTTTTGATTCATTTGAAAACGGACGGCATATGCATTTTAATTTTAATTATTGTTTTTGTTTGACAAATCTCATAGCAGCTGTTTTGTTCTTGACCACAGTGTCTCGAGAGTCTCAATAAAATGACAGTGAAACATAGCGCTCAAATATAAACGGTTAAAGTTGAAATTAAAGTACGCAAGTTTTTTACCTGTAGACCAATTTTTGAAATGATTATTGGGCATTCTACTTCACATTTTCGAGTGAGCGAACGATGAAGAAAAAGTGAAGTAGAATGCCCAATAATCACCTACTGATGGGTAATGGCTAATCACCACGCTTGTTGGTGATCACAAACCCGGGCTATACCTGAAACAATCTGAAACAAAATTTCCCCGACCTGGGAATTGAACAAGTGACTTTCGGGTATTGGGCCGACCGCTTTGCCACTCGGCCCAATACCAGCAGGCTTATTACCTGTCTTAAGTGACAAACCCACCAACCACCCATGGCCTGACTCAACCATCAGGTTATAGTGCGGGAGATGCGCGCGGAATGGACTCCACCGCGCGCACTTCTTCACTCCCTACAAATTTTGCTAATCTATGTCCTTGCCTCTATGGTCCCTCCCCCCTTTCTGGGGCGGACGTACACGAAAACGCCTTCGGTGTCTCCTAGTCGCTTCGTGCCCACCTAGCAGTGGTACCGCTACTGGCTACTTCTCACAGCGTCTTCTGCAAGGTCTTCTTTCTTCACTTCTCTCTCTCTCTCTCCAGTCCACACCAAATCCTGTCACTGTTTTTAAGTGACACCCAACTCTACACGACTTTAAAGTTTATCTTGACACCCCCTACCAACCTTGCGGTTATAAAGCTAAAGGTGTCAGACATGCTTGCGCAAGCACAAGGGACCATCTACGTCAGGTCATAACGCCAGATTAGAACCCGCCGAAGCGCATTCTTCATCCGGCACTTTTAAGACTTGTGTCTCAAACTAGTTGCCCCGTGGACACGTAAAGTCCACTGCATAATATCCGGATAGGTCACCGTAGCTGTAAGCTCGCTCACTTCTCGTTGCACTAAGAGTACAACTCGCAATTCCACTGCTCGGGTCGTCAACTCTAAAGTCGACTACCAAATGTCCTCTTTGGTGGCGGAGTTGTAAGCCCACTCACTTCTCAGTACCCATCCAGGCACCTCGTCAATTCCAAAATCCTACGCGGCTGACTTAACCGGAGACTTGCATCTAGCGCGCGCCTCTACTAGTTATCCAGATCAGTACCGGAGATGTTGGAGTTCTGCTCTGTGAAAACCACCGAGCATTGCAACCAACTATGGGCAACTCACGTGCCCCGCAAGTCCTTTCGCCTCGGGCTCCTCGAGACCGCTACTTGGACCCGCTCGCTGTGCACGAAATGGAAGCCTGGCCAACAGCAACCAGGCAGACGAACATTCCCACTTCTACAGCTAACCACATGCCACCAGGAGTCCAACCCCTTGTCTATAAGTAACAGTCGTAATCGCGAAAATGTACAATTTATCGCTACCAAAACGCATATTTGTATTACGAAACGTAGAACGCTGAGATAGTGCCACAAGCGAGCGATTGACGAACTAAAAGTCCATGATGAAGCTCTAAAATAAACCGACCGATTGTAGCAACCGCAACTAGTAGCAGTCGCGTTGCCATTGCAATTAGCGACTGGTTGTTTTTTTCCGCAATAAGCCTGCCGAAGTAGGTTTGCAGTTTGTGACGAATCCTGTCTCCCCGTAGGACATCCTGCTCTCCCTGGCGAAGGCGGTGGCGAACACGACGGCGGCGCTGGTGCTGAAGGCCAAGAACGTGGCCGCCGACTGCAAGGACGAGCAGCCGCTGCAGAACAACATCATCGCGGCCGCCACCAACTGCGCGTTGGCTACCAGCCAGCTCGTCGCATGCGCTAAGGTCAGTTGCTATGTCCAGGGTTTAAGGTTGAGTTTTGTGTAGCACTGAATTCGTTGACGTGTTAAGGTAGTTTGAGATTTGTACCTTTGTGTTTGGTTTGGTTTTCCAATGGTGTACCGTGATCATTAGTTGGTGTGCCTCGAAGAAATAAGGTTATCTCATACAGTTAAGTACGAATTGAAGGAAAATACTAACACTAAAACAGTTGCAAATCACGCGAGGGCGCGATGTTGATTATTATTATTTAAACATTGACTTTTCATTTATGGTGAATTTTGCATTTTTCTGGATGTACCTTGAACACAAAAAGTTTACGGAACACTGGAACAGAGTATAAGCTTGGAATATATAATCCGTGTTTTGTCCCGTCATGTAAACTTCATTACAAATACACAAATTTAGTGTGAAAGAGACTAAAAACGGAATAACTATTCGAAGCATATACTTTGTTTATTATTACGAGAGTAAATATCGAATAAGATAGCTAAGAGCGTTTATGCTGCGCACTAGCGCCGCCAATGAAAAATTAACATATCTAGTAATTGGAGATAGAAAATCAAATTATGCTCAACAAACTATTTGAATGAAATTATTTAGCATTTTAACGTCACCTAACGAATATCTGACATGTTATGGTTTAGTTAAATAAGACGTTACAGCTAAAAACGGCCACTTGATTATACTGATTTGAAATGCAATAGTGTTTGTGTTCTTTTTTCTGGGGCTGTTATTGAAGCGCTTAACGGGTATCTAGCTAGCACTAGTGCTGGTTAGGACTAGATTTTTTTTTACCTGATCATAAGGACTAGATTCAGTTTGGCAAATTTCGTGAGACTCTTGACTAACGAGCTCTAATGTAAGAAGACTTCTTCTCAATTTTTTAATATCTTTCTTAAATAACATTCGCGTTTATAAGATTAGTTATGATAAATAAATAACGCTATAAGCTGACGAGTGGATGTGTCCCAGGTGGTAGCCCCCACGCTGCATAGCGCGGAATGCCGCTCCCAAGTGGTGGGGGCAGCTCGGGGCGTGGCCGCGGCTGTGGAACGGTTACTGCAAGCCGCGCCCGCTGCCGCCGCCGCCGCGCACCGCCTGCCCGAAGCCGCGCGCCGCCTCACCGACGAGCTGGAGCGGCTGCTGGCGCACTGCAGCGTCGGTAAGGATACTGCAGCATAGGTTAGGACACGCCGCAGTAGCAGGGCGGCGGTGGAGCTCACCGACGAGCTGGAGCGGCTGCTGGCGCACTGCAGCGTCGGTAAGGATACTGCAGCATAGGTTAGGACACGCCGCAGTAGCAGGGCGGCGGTGGAGCTCACCGACGAGCTGGAGCGGCTGCTGGCGCACTGCAGCGTCGGTAAGGATACTGCAGCATAGGTTAGGACACGCCGCAGTAGCAGGGCGGCGGTGGAGCTCACCGACGAGCTGGAGCGGCTGCTGGCGCACTGCAGCGTCGGTAAGGATACTGCAGCATAGGTTAGGACACGCCGCAGTAGCAGGGCGGCGGTGGAGCTCACCGACGAGCTGGAGCGGCTGCTGGCGCACTGCAGCGTCGGTAAGGATACTGCAGCATAGGTTAGGACACGCCGCAGTAGCAGGGCGGCGGTGGAGCTCACCGACGAGCTGGAGCGGCTGCTGGCGCACTGCAGCGTCGGTAAGGATACTGCAGCATAGGTTAGGACACGCCGCAGTAGCAGGGCGGCGGTGGAGCTCACCGACGAGCTGGAGCGGCTGCTGGCGCACTGCAGCGTCGGTAAGGATACTGCAGCATAGGTTAGGACACGCCGCAGTAGCAGGGCGGCGGTGGAGCTCACCGACGAGCTGGAGCGGCTGCTGGCGCACTGCAGCGTCGGTAAGGATACTGCAGCATAGGTTAGGACACGCCGCAGTAGCAGGGCGGCGGTGGAGCTCACCGACGAGCTGGAGCGGCTGCTGGCGCACTGCAGCGTCGGTAAGGATACTGCAGCATAGGTTAGGACACGCCGCAGTAGCAGGGCAGCGGTGGAGCTCACCGACGAGCTGGAGCGGCTGCTGGCGCACTGCAGCGTCGGTAAGGATACTGCAGCATAGGTTAGGACACGCCACAGTAGCAGGGTGGCGGTGGAGCTCACCGACGAGCTGGAGCGGCTGCTGCCGCACTGCAACGTCGGTAAAAGGATACATAACACACACTCAGATACACTTTGCTAAACATTGCAGCCATATTCAATATTTCGAGGCTGATTATCGTTCGACTGTCAACGCTTATTCGGTATGAACTGTTCGTATCCTACGAAGCCGCCTGTCCACCGAATGTGTCGTGTTTCATTAGGTAATATAGGGCGGCGGTGTAGTTCATCATAGACCTGCAGTGACTGCTGGCGACAGCATTGGTAAGTACACTGAGCCGCAGTTTTAGTTTTAGGGATCTTTATACTTTATGATGTTCCATATAAACTTCAAAGTTACATTTCCTTCAAACCAAAAAGCCATTTTTTTAAGTAAATTAATGAATGAATCTAAGCAAATTCAAGTCCATTATGGAAAAAAAAATCTCATGGTAGCGACTGACCGAAACATTTTGCCGTAACGTAACATGTTCAATGCAAACATTCGCATGGCCGCTCGCCGCTCGTTTCGTTCTGTTATCGATTAGTCAGCGTTCTAATGACCATCATCATCAGCTCATATTATGTCCCCACTGCTGGGGCACGAACCTTTCCTATGGATAGAACGGACCATAAATCACTACGCGGGCCCAGTGCGGATCGATGGTTGTTAACGACCCCTAATGCAGCTGAGACCAACGGCTTTACGTGCCATCCGAAGCACCGCGGAGATGATACATTTTTGGTCACTGATCCGATGACCGGCCTTTTTCGAAAGTTCCTTAACCGCAGCACTCGTAGATCGGGCGCGTTAACCATTGCGCCATCAAGCTCCTCAACTTTTAAAGACCGGTGAAGATGAAAATGCCGTCTGAGGCAATCAGCAAACTCTCTCCATAAAAAAAAAATCCTCAAGTTTTTAATAAACGTTGAATAAACGTTTTTTTTTATTAAAATGTATGTGTACTAAGAGCTGGTACCTCCCGCAGAGCGTCAGGCCACGCAAGCGACGGTGACGGAGCGCACCGTGGAGACGGTCCTCAGCGCGTCGCAGCGCGTGCACGCCGCCGCCGACGCCGCCGACATGGTGAAGCACGCGCGGCTGCTGGGGCAGGCCACTGCTCATCTCATCACCAACATCAAGGTACCACACATCATCATCAGCCATTCATTCGATTCCACTAATAATGTTTCTTCTTCTATCAAAATCAGCTCTGAGACTCCATTGAATATTTTCCGATATTTCTCACAGTTTCTGATTTTCTGATTCATCATCATCATCAGCTCATTTTATGTCCCCACTGCAGGGGCACAAGCCTTCCCTATGGATGGATAGGGAGAACGGGACATAAACCACCACGCGGGCCCAGTGCGGATTGGTGGTTGTTAACGACTGCTAATGCAGCCGGAACCAACCGCTTTACGTGCCTTCCGAAGCACGGAGGAGCGAGAGATGATAATTTTTTGGTCACCCATTTGATGACCGACCTTTGCGAAAGTTGCTTAACCTCAGCACTCGCAGACCGGGCGCGTTAACCACTGCGCCATCGAGCTCCTCAATTTAATTGAAATGTTTTTATCTCCTTCTTGTTTCTTGTTACGCGTAAGTACTGGATGTTTGACCGTGTCCCCGTTGTGGCAGACGGAGGCCGAGAGCCAGCCGTCGGAGGCGCAGCGCAAGCTCCTCGCCGCGGCCAAGCTGCTGGCCGACGCCACCGCGCGCATGGTGGAGGCGGCCAGGCAGTGCGCCTCCTCACCACAGGTTGCTATCTATTATTAATAAATCTAACATAAATATAATTTATTTAATGTATTAATTTATAAAGGTGATATATTAGAATGTAATTTTGAATAATGAAACTAGGTATATAAATATCGTAACTATGTTAGTAATGCTATGGATTAATGAATAATAATGATTTTAATAATAATAGTAACATACCTATGTACACCTTCTATAAATACAAATTTGATATTTTTAAATGAATTAATTGTACTTATTATAAACTTTGCATGTCTACATGGCAGAATATGTGAAACTATATAAATATGACCAACTTGTTGTAATACCATATTCTTAGCAAATAAAATATTCTATTCTATTCTATTCTATTCTAATCATCATAATCATCATCCCGCATGACGAGAATCTCGTGAAAGCTGAGAAGGACAAACTTAGCAAGTACCTTGACTTGGCTCACGAGGTGACCGCCATGTGGAATGTTGATTCGACGATCATTGTTCCGATAGTCGTTTTAGCGAACGGTCTGATAGCGAAGAGCTTCGACCAACACCTTAAGAGGCTCTCGCTTAATGGTTGGATCAAGGGTCAGATTCAGAAAGCAGTACTGCTTGACACGGCACGTATTGTCAGGAGGTTCCTCACTCTGCAGCCCTGACCACCGGTAGCTTGGGCCCTGCCCCGCTGCTGGTGGTACTCTAGGATTAGGTTTTTATAATGTTTTATTGTTTTTGTATTAAAATATTGTTCTAAGATAGAAAATAAATAAAGGAGACAATAATAATAATAATAATGTGTAATATTAACGACTTTATTTGTCCTAAAACATAGTTTACAGATGGCATAATGATGTTCATAAGAGCTATTTGTAGCCTGATTTTTAATCGTCAGTTAAAATTTATTCATTGAATAATTTTGACATAATGACAGATTCTCTTTAGAAAATATGTCAAAATGACAATATTATTCGTTGGATAAAACTTATCTGAGGATTGAAAAATCGGGCCTTAACTGCATAAATGATTTTGTTTTTTTTATTGATTTTTTTACAAAAACAAAAAACCAAAATACATGTTATAAGACAAAGCGGTATTTGTCTGGGTCTGCAGATTTTTACGTCCACAGAACCTGCTATTCTGATGGTTGATATATAATTATGCATTGTTCCCAGGACCGCGAGAAGCAGGAAGCTCTTCGCCGCGCCGCCGAAGAAGTACGCTACATCACTGCCGACTACGCGCAGGGGCAGGACGTCATCGGGTCGCAGGTCGTGAGGCTGCAGGTAACACCACCACCACCATCACCACCATATACCACCACACATACCGTACATCCAGTAGAAACTCCTTGGACAATCCAGTAAGGTTTAGACTAGGGTCGCAGATCGAGAGGCTGCAGGTAACACCATCACCGTCATCATATACCAACTCCTTAAACAATCCAGTAGTGATAGCATACAAACCCAGTAGAAACTCCTCGAACAATCCAGTATAGTATAGATAGACTAAGGGCAGGACGTCATCAGCTCGCAGGTCATAAGGCTGAAGATAACACTATCACCACCATTATACCAACTCCTTAGACAATCCAGCAGGTATAGCATACAATATACCCTGTAGAAACTCCTCGAAATATCCAGTTTGGTATAGCTAGACTAAAGGCAGGACGTCATCGGGTCGCAGGTCGTGAGGCTGCTGGTAATACCATCACCAGTTCCACCTACCACCATCACATATACCATACATCCAGTAACAACTCCTCGGACAATCCAATAGGGCTTAAACAACGCGCAGAGGCAGGACGTCATTGGATCACAGGTAACAAGGCTGCAGATAAAACCACCACGGAAACCACCAGCACCATCGTATACCAGTTCCAACTCCTCGGAGAGGACTTCTTGGTGAATCCAGTAGGTTATAGTTTACGCGTAGGGGCAGGACTTCATTGGTTAGTAGGTTGCGAGGCTGCAGGTAACACCACCACCTGTACCACCACCATATACCGCCACCACATCTAACACTAATGTACAGGCCTGCACTCAACCTATCAAAAACTGTCTAATTTCTTATACATTTTTAACTTTTTAATTTTTTTTAAAGTTTAAAGTATATTGAGGAAATTTGGCATTTTGATGAGCAGGAGTGTGTGCGTGTATAAACACTTCATCACCATCATCATCATCATCATCAGCCTATACTAGTAAAAAAAAACACTTTTTTTTTATTTATTTGTTAGATATTTTACAAAAATATTTGACTTTACATACTGCCAAACTGTAGTACAGTTTGTCGGCAGCATTCTCGTGGAAACACTTTAATTACATACTAACTTTGATCAAAACAGGTATGAGGCATAATATCACCTTACTACTAAACTTATTATAGGTACTTATCTATTGTTAGGCTGTACACACAGTGATGTATGCGTAGATGTATAGCACACCCTGAGAGCACACTCAAACCGAACAGAAGTACCCTTTACAATTATTTGTAAGGGTAGGTACTTAAGTGTTTTTTTTTTATTACAGAGAGTAAGCTCCGAATAATTATTCCGTGTTTTGTCTCTTTTACTCTAATTTGAAATCGTTTACATGACGGGAAGAAAACGCGGAATAACCTTATTCTCTGTTTTGTATCACCCTTAAGAGGGTGCAGCGCGGACGCAAAACTGCGAGTTTCAAGTTTGTTTATGATAGCTCGCGAGCGGCGCGTGGCAGTGGTGTGACAACGGCGCACGACAAGAATACGCACGCACACTAATATCTGTACAGAGTAGGCTGCTGATTTAATTAGAGCAATGTTTACTTTCGTAAACTCATAGGCGTTTGGGTAAAAAATAAGAAAAGTCTTAATATTTTCATATTCATGTTTTTTTATTGAAAAATAAGACAACAGTGACCTGCGGAATATCAATACAAACATTTTGATGTCGGATCATTGTTTCATTTGTACTATATTTACAAAGTTTCTGAAGAAATAAGTTTTTAGATATCATTATTTTACGTATTGTTTATGCAGTTTCTGAGTATTTCAAGTGAAACTAGTATTCCAACTGAAAATTCCAAGACAACCACGACCTTGTGAAAGGATCAAGCTAACCTATACTAGTCCTTTTAATGTATAAGACCTATTCAGCGCCTAGCACCAGTGACTTAAGAACACGTAAATTTTCAAATTCCGCGCTGCGCCCCCTTAAAGGTTAATAATCTACCATTATTTTATATTAACATTCGAAATAAAACACAAATTTTAGAAAATAAAACAAATCTGCAGACATTTCTTTTCACTTTTACGCCATGACGTCCTATATTGTTTTTATTGTAAATGTGATGTGTTATTCATGCAGTACTTTATTTGTGTTCGCAGGAGAGCGCGCGGCAGACGGCCGCTAGCGCCACGCAACTCATCACCGCCGCGCACAACGCCACCCAGCACAACACCAACACCTACTCGCAGGTGAGGGCATGAGGGAACAATCATACGTACCATACATACACACAGTCACGTCTGTCTCCCTTAGGGGTGGGTAGAGATCACTTCTTGTCACTTGCTTAAGACAATATAAATAACTAGCACTTAACTCGCGTTTTCGTCCGCGTCGATTTGAGTTTTCAATAAGAAAATCTTTTTTTTTGAACAAAAAAAACATCCTGTGCTACCAGCAAAAAATGTAGCGTTCCATCAGTGAAAGAATTTTTTGTATTGGAGCAGTAGTTTTTTTTTTATATTTGTTGATGGCTTCGTGCGAATAGCACATTTAGCCAGTGTCAAAGTAATTTTTCTTACAAGTAATACATAAATAAACAATATTTATTTTCTGTATGATTATGATGATGAATGATAATAGAAATGAGAAGTGAGAAATGATATACCCCCCAACCCCTCGAGTATCTCAGTAAAGATGTGGGGCTTTACTAAGTCCTCGGGCGGATTTCTTGAGAGAATTTGAATGTGACGTTGCACTGTTTTGTTTCATTTGCCAACACTCATGCACACTCACGAACACTTAACGGTTAATAATCCACCATTATTTCACATTAATATTCGATATAACACAAATTTTCGAAAATAAAAAAAACCGCAGACATGACTCTTCACTTTCCCGCTAAGAAGCCTCCAGAGATTACCCTCCTCAAACAAACGAAACCACAAACTTTACCTCTTCGTTAATAGTCCAGATATAGATAAATTTAAACAAATTGTTTTGTATATAAATATTTGTAATGAATGTGTTATCCTGTAGGAGACGTTGCTCCAAGAGTGCCGCACTCTATCGGAACACGTACCGCGGCTGGTGGACGCGGCCGGCGTGTGCGCAGCCCGCCCGAAAGCCGCCGCCGCTCATCTAGAACTGGTGGCCGCCGCGGAAGCTGCGCTGCAGGTATACCATCCACCTCTCATCATATACATAGATACTTACACTAGATATATACAGCTTTATTTTTTTTTTTTTTTTTTTTTATACTTAGCACGGCAAATGACTCCATTTCACCTGATGTTAACTAACTTGTTCAAAAATAACAACTTGTTGATTTAAACAAATGTAACAAATCAAAAGAAAATCCTAAAACAAAAATCAACATCATCAAAACAAATTGAACAATAATATTTAAAATTGTAGAACTAATAATTGTTGTTTGCAACAATGTAGTAGTTTGTAACAAAATTTGCGAAAAATGTATATATATCTGAAATGACAATTAAGGTTTCAAAAAAACATAATGAAAGTTAGGGTTCTCTTAAAAGTCTACGAAAACGCTACTCTAGTATATTTAAGCTAGCGACTGGCATCCCACGGATTTACTAAAATACCTTCCGTTCGCTCTTGCAGTCATCGAGAAGTAAAGTCTTTGTAGATCAGTCTTACACGTTCATTTTTGGTCAATTTGCACGTTTAGAGGTGGGCAAATTATAAGGCACAGTTAAAATTATTAGTTTGGATTTGTTCATGGGTGGCATTGGGCAGCTTTTGGGTAATCTCTCCTTTTTTTTTTTTCTTGGAACCCTTGTCCGTTTGTCGGCTCTTACGACATGCACGGGAAGAGAGGCAGCTGATACATTTGTTTCACGTCCCAGATCAGCGTGGGATTAATTAAGCTCACACAATAAACAAAAAAAAAATCAACTTTATACAGTCACGGACGAGCATTAACCTAAATACACTTGTAAATAATGGGGTCCGTCGCGTCGGTGCTTATCAATTGAAAATCAATAATAGCGTATATTAAAGTTAGTTTTACAAACATATCGAACAACCTATATATGATTCTGTGAAACATTCCGATAGCGCGATTCAGAATCTGTACTAAACAGCACAGCGCCATCTCTTGGCAGAAAGTCTAACTAAAAAACTGCATACAAAACAGTTAATTTAATGTTGACATTTTTACATTCGTTTTTACATTAATAATAGTAAATATAATTTAGAATAATAAACATTTTTTTAACAATGAATTTGCCAGACTGCTACTGTGCCTCATTAAAATAAAATAAACATAAAATAAATTTATTTATTTTATTTTAGGAAGACCGACAGCTATCACAGAAATGAACATTTAGATAGCTACGGAAAGCCATTAACAGGCCCTCACAAAAGTAGTATAATTCAAAATTATACACATTATTTTTTTTTTTATTTTCTTTTTTCAGGAAACAACAGCTTTCTTAAATAACATAATCATAATATTATACATGTGTTAACACATTAGCCTAACAGTTTCCACTACTAGTTGGTACAGTTATATTTATGTTGAGTAACAAAGTGCAAATAACTTACAATAAAAAGTTTAAACTAAAGTAGGTAGGTACTTTTAGCAAAATACAAAAACTAATAAAAAAAAAAGAAAAGATAATTAAAACAAAGGCAGGCAAGTAAATACACTCGTAACAATTGATTTGATTGAAAGTAAATATTGTATTATTTGGTAACGTCATACTTTTTTTTTTTGTAAATGTCGTTACTTCTATTAAAGCTATGGAGTGCCTTGCGCCCATTCTTCTTCACAACTAAAAAATTAGACGTCCTGAATACGTAGTAGGTAACAAATGTATGGACGATTCAAAAGCACTTAAAATATATATTTAAAAAAAAAATGACTTTGACTTTGACTTTAATGTATTATTTCTGATTGCCCAATAAAAGGCTACGAAAACTCCCAAACTTTTCATGAAATATATCGATGTGATTGAATGTACTATTAAACTCATTTGCAGCTCTAATTATAAAACTATTACGTCTATAATTGGCTCTACAGAAAGGTGGAAAAAATGTTTGTTTTTTACGAGCATTTAGTCTTGAGCATTTAAACCCTATTTTACCTAGCAAGTAAGGAGAATCAACTAAGTTATTTATAATTTTATATAGTAGCACTTGGTCCCTATGCAGTCGCCGGGTTGACAAAGACTTAATTATATCTGTGTCGAAATCTTTAAACCTATAATTTAAACGCCTTTTAAATTTATTTTGGATTCTATCTAATAAGTTAATATATTTCGAATATAAAGAATTCCAGACGGTGGAAGCATATTCCAACTGAGATCTAACAAATGAATTATATAATATTATTAGTGTGTTAACATTTTTAAAATCAATACTCTGACGAAAAATAAATCCTTATAGTTTATATGCCTTACCTGTTACCTTATTAATGTGTGAGTCAAAGTATAAACCGCTATCCAAAAGTACTCCCAGGTCTCTCACCTCGCTCACCCTATTCAAAGTTTTATTATTAATTTTGTAGTTAAAAGTAATTGTTTGCATTTTCCTCGTGAATGTAATGACATGGCATTTGTCTACATTTAGATGTAATTTATTAAAAATACAATATTCGGATAGACGGTTTAAGTCACTCTGCAGATTTTCACAGTCGTTACGGGACTTAATTACCGAATATATTTTAGTGTCATCAGCATATAATAATAGTTTCGAATATAGAAAACATTTGTTGACATCATTTATTAGAGTACTTAAATATGATATGCTTATCAAGTTACACTAAACTGACCCGGCGGACTTCGTATCGCATTTTTTTTTCTTTTTTACCATTGAAAATGGTTATCAAATGCAAATCGCATGAGACGTATTTTTGGCCATAGCTCCGAGGATTTTGGGAGAATTGAGATGGAAATACTACCAAGAGTTGAGAAATTTATCGAGACACGTGTGAGCGTTTGAATTTTGAAATTCGGCAGGAAACTTTTTTTGTAATTTTGAAAAATGTAAAAAAAAAATCGGTTTTTTTGGGGGGTGTTTGTATACTAAATTGTAAATTTTAAAAAAACCGACTTAAGAAAAATTTAAAAAAGTGTCCTAGGGTATTAGTTTAGCTACCAAATGGCGAAAAAAATTTAAAATCGGTTAATAATTGTGACCTGTAGGTGGTCCCTTTAGATTTGGTATTGAAGAAAAACTGGTATTTCCGCATATAAAAAGTGATGTAGATTCTTTGATTATTGACCGATCGTCATGGTAATGGTGTTAAAAGATGCGGATGCAGGCGAGAAGTGCATTCAAGTTGGAATTGTGTTATTTAAAATATTTAAAAAAAAATTGTAAATTGTTGTATTAATTTTCAATGCTCCGATTCTTGCGGAGACTGCGAAATCTGTGAATTTTTTAATATAGCCTATGTTACTCAGCGCTAATGTAGCATTCTAATGGTGAAAGAATTTATTAAATCGGTCCAGTAGTTTTTGAGTTTATTCGTTGCAAACATACATACATACAAAATTTCCTCTTTATAATATTAGTTAGTTTAGATTTGTAACCGTGGTGTTTGGTGGCAGTCGTGTGGCCACGTGACCCCTGCGGCGCGCGGCGTGCTGCCCACGGTGCGGGAGCCCGCGGCCGCCAAGCTGCTCAACGACACCGTGCAGCGGCTGGCGGCCAGCGCGCAGGACCTCAGGTACCTAGCCACTAGCCACTAGCCACCAGTCAGACCCTCACTCTCATCACCGCTTTCAAATACTATTACTTTATGTATTGGACAGTCGACTGAATATGTACAGACGCCTGCACGTCGACCTATGGCAGAGGAACTGCACCGTACAGCGACTCGGGCCGCCACACAGCCTTAAATGAATTTTGATTAATTATGTTTGTTTTATAAAATATTTTTACAAAATACAGTGAAAAAATTAAAAAAAAAATTAAACGCCCACCCGACCTAGCCAGGAATCGAACCTGGGTCTTCCGCAATCCGGGCGGCTGCACTGACCGCTATGCTACTTTCGTCTTGCTTACATCAACCTTCCGGGTAGCATAATGGTCAGTGCAGCCGCCAGGATTGCGGAAGACCCAGGTTCGATTCCTGGCTAGGTCGGGTGGGCGTTTAATTTTTTCACTGTATTTTATAAAAATATTTAATTCAGCTTAAGTGTAGCAATTAACACTTAAAAATAAAAAGTAAAAATTTTATATTTATATATGTTTATGTTATCAATTGAAACTAAATGAATGGCCTCAGTAATGTTGCGTCGCGCGCAGGTCCGCGGTGAACCGGTCGCGGGTGTCGTGCAAAGGCCTGGAGCTGGAGGCGGCGGCCGAGATCATCCGCAGCCTGCAGGCCGAGCTGGACGAGCTCGACGAGGCGGCGCGCGCCTTCGAGCTGCGCCCGCTGCCGGGGCATACGGTCAGTATTGCTACATCTTATCTCAAAATATCTTTATGATTAACTGCTGCAAATAGTTTTTACATATGTGTGTTTCTTTAACTATGAAAAAAAAATTTTTTTTCATTTTTTTACTTTTTTTAGCCGCACTTACGCACAATTTACAATTCATTTCAGTTTGTAAGATTACATATATATATATATATATTCTTTATTGCACATAAACACAAATACAGAGAATAGTTTACAAACAATGGTGAGCAAAGGTGGACTTATCTCTAAAAGAGATCTCTTCCAGCCATTTCATTACATTGTACATTGTAGTTAAAACTAGTGAATCGATACATTTAAAGGAGTATTATTATAAAAATATGACAGTATTGTCACTTAAAGTTTGAAACAGCCTAACATCGTAAAATTGTTACTTACTCGTGGACCCGGCGGACTTTGTACCGCTTTGACAGTTTCCATTCATTCCCGTGGGAATATCGGGATAAAAACTATCCTATGTGTTAATCCAGGTTATAAACTATCTGTATGCCGAATTTCATCCAAATCCATTCAGTAGTTTTTACGTGAAAGAGCAACAAATATCCATCCATTCATCCTTACAAACTTTCGCGTTTATAATATTAGTAGGATTATGATATGTCGTCTGTTGATTGTTAATTCCACTTACGAACCTTGTAGCGCTGTCCAATTTCCATACAATATACCTATTTTACGCTACTATTAAAATACTTAAAGAGTTCGCCGACCATAAAAAGCTAAAAGTGTAGTCACGGTTAAATTGATATAATTAAAAATACTATCGTATTACATAAACAAAATGTATATCTAGTATCAAAGGGAACGAGTTTACGATTAGTCCGATCTATAAATTCATAACACACTGTAGTTTTTTCTACAATATCATTCAAAGTTGGGTAAAAATCATGAGAACGAGTGGCGGCGTTCAGTTGATATCTTATACTGTATATATATATATATTTAACTCAACGATGGAAACTGTCAAAGCGGTACGAAGTGCGGCAGATCAGCTAGTTTCTAATAAAATGACACTTGTCACTTACGGACGGCGCACCCTCAAACTAAGCAGTTTTCGTTGAAAACTTAATTATAACCAGTCGTCGTTGGGTACAGGCGGAGTGGGCGTCCACCACCATGCACACCGCGTCCCGCGCCGCCGCCTCCTCCACCGCGCAGCTGGTGTCAGCGGTTCGCAGCGGCAACGGCGGGGACGGCTGCGCGGCCGGCGCCTGCGGCCTGGCCTCCTCCCTGAGGGACTTCACCGCCGGGGTGCAGGCCAGCGTGGCTGCGCAACCGCAGCCGGAGAGGCAGCAGAGGTGAGGCTCTAGGAATACGGAGGACATTCTAGAAAGGGACCCTAAAGAAGGAGAAGGAAGGGAAAGGAATACGCTTGCGTGGTGCCATACTCTCTAGAAACTTCTTAGGTTTTCTGATCTCGATAGCGTGTAGATTAGATACCCTCAGCTCGCTCAGATAATCGCTGTTAAGTCAGCGCCCAAGGTTTGTAACGATAAAACATCTAGGAATAAGAAGCAAAATCTTTTGTAACTTCCTTCTGTAAGCAGCAGCTGTTTGTTGTGGGGGTAGCGGGGGGATGGGTGTGGAGCGGGAGCGTGCGGGGCTAGCCTCCTCCCTGAGTGATTTCACAGCGGGGGTGCAGGCCAGTGTGAAGAGGCAGCAAAGGCTGGTAAACACTACAGTATCTAGGAAGATAAAAAAAATTTAAAGGATTGGTGTGGAGCGAGAAGCAGCAGAGGTTAATAAGGCTGTCTTTTGTAAAGCCTAGGTAAAATTAGGAGGGCTTAGATGAAAAAGCAAAAGGAAGAGGAGAAGACACGCTTGCGTAGTGCCATCTTCTAAAACTTGACTCTTCAGAAAACTTCGAAGAATCTAGTAGACGCCTGAAATGAAAACTAAGGAAAAAAGAAGACACGCTTGTGTGGTGTCATACTCTCTAGAAACTTCTGAGGGTATCTGATAACTAAGGTTTGAGGTACTTTTAGTTTCTCGACACTACTAAGTCTGCGCCTGAGGTCAGTAAAGATAAAGCATCTTGATATAGGAAGGACAATCTAGCAGGACACAGATGTGGAGCGTAACTTCCTAGAATCCTCTCTGGAATCTTCTGAGGATGTTCAGTTACTGCGACTTGAGACACCTTTAGTTTCTCGCTAATATTTTGCCTTATTTTTACTCCACACTGCCTCGCCGAGAATGCTCTTTTCTATCACACGTTTGCTATTTTAAGTTTATAAACTAACCATCCCACGTTGCCGGCAGGGTGATAACGTCGAGCCGGCAGGTGCTGACGTCGTCGCTGACGCTGGTGGAGACGGTGAAGCAGTACCTCAGCTCCTCCGGCCAGCTCGACACCGCCAACATCGTCTCCATCGCCAAGGACATCTCCAAGGTGAGTGCGAGCGAAAAGCTGGACTTGTGACAAGTCCGCCTGGTTAGCTACCACTGCATCGTCTAAATATGTTAGTAACAATTCCTCAGTAGTCGAGGATTTCGGGTGAAGTAAACCTAAAGACCGTTTTTTTTAGTTCTAGAAACAAAGTTGAACTCGCGCATTTAAGTAAATTCAAAAATAACTATTTAGAAAAATACCATTATACAACGTGTAATAGAAAGGTGTGGTCAAAATAAAGAGATCCAAAGGGTGTCCGATCTAGATCTTGTATGCAGAGTTACTGAGACATAATTGTTAACTTTAATTTGTCATGCAATTGTAAATTAAATATTTATATTACCTTTCAGACCGAGATCGCGACGTATCTCGGACTTAATCGCCGATCTATAGTTTATAACGAGTCGTCGACTAATATTATGATCATCGTCGATATTTATTTCGTTATTTCTTCGGAACGGCTCCCGGCTTGCAGCTGTCGTCGCTGCTGCCGCTTCGTTCGTTTCGACGGCACCGATTACAGTGATAATCTTGAAGCATTCCGAGTTAGAAGCGAATTAAAAAAAATCCGGATCGCCTGAATCAGGCGCAACAATCGGCGTTAACGGTCAAATTTGATAATGGTCGAAGCGCGCGATTGTATCAGCTCGTTTTGAAAGGGTTAGTGAAGTCGTGCACGTTAGGCGCGCATAAGCAAGCAGTAGTGCTTATAAATGTAAGTACACAAAGGTTACAAAGCCACTAGGGCTGATGTGACGTCACAATAGAAATATTTAATGAAAAATTGCATAACACATTAAAGTTAATAATTATGTCTTAGTAACTCTGCATACAACATCTAGATGGGATACACTTTGGATCTTTTAATTTTTAACACACCTTTTTGTTACACGTTGTATATCTCGATTTTTTTAAGTTTACAATATATTCTGCCTAATAAGAATGGTCACAATACCAGTAGTAGTGATATTTGTATTGAAACTAACCAACACCTGTTTCCCCCCAGGGCTTGGAAACCACGCTGGAGGCTGCGCCCGCGCATACAGAGCTGGACGCCGCCTTGGAAGATATCAACGAGACGCTGCACATACTGGACATGAACGAGTTCCCGCCCTCCGACAGGACCTACAGGTACAGCCTTCGAATAGAATTACAAAAAGTAGATCACAAGAAGACAACATACACTAACGCCCGTTCCCAATATCCTATCTATCACCAGTTTTAGAATACCGGAGATAGAAATACGTATCTATCTCTGTTTTTGCCGTCCCAATAACCTATCGGAAAGTAAGGAATCTTATCCGCCCACGCTGTTTACCGGTGGGAGGGTCTGTCACATCCAGCTGATAGAAATTTGTATGAAAACGGAACATTTGGCGTCCCTATAACATTTTGACAGCAATCTGTCAGTAAATTTACCTTTCAAAGATAACAGATTTGATGATCCGCCGAATTTTAGGGATAAACGTTTGGATAGGCATTTTTTACGGATATTTTATAAAAATCTGCTCGTGTTTTGGCATTCAAAATATGTCTAATACAAGTGAAAGTGACTTAAAACTGCTAATGGAATTATCAGACTACTGGTCTCAATTGATATTTCATAAATTTCTTTTCAACGGAAAAATCACAAACATAAACCTCAAAGAAAGCAATCATTCATACAAATGTCAAGTGTCAATATCAAACATCAAGAAGACACGCGGCTGACTTGCGTTTCGTTTCAAGTGACAAAAATTTGCACGAAAACGTAAAATAAAAAATATATTTGTGTGTGTGTATATGTGAACTATTACATAATTTTGCCAAAACATACTGTTTTGCTTTAGATTTAGTTATATTCAAAACTGTTTTTAATGAATTTTTGCAAAAAAAATACAACTTGCATCGATAATTTTTTTTTTTGGATACATTTACTTTTTACTTTGAAAGCCAAAGGCGCCCATTCAATGTCAACAACTACCGTCACTAACATCCGATCATAATATTTTTACAAATATTAAAAATCAGTTAAGAAGTAGGCAAGTAGGATTTATAAAATGTTCAAAATAATTTTTAACGCAAATTTTGTTGCGAACAAATTACAAAAACACAATGTTGAAAAAAATTTTAAACAAATTATTATCGAGATGGGGTGTTCCGAAATTGCGAAACTTATCACAATATCGATACATATTAATCGCATTGGAATTGTATTGAGATTGAGTTTGCGTCAAGAGTACCCTACCTGAGGCTGGTTGAATGTTTTTCTAGTGAAATGTTATCATACAAAATGTGTATTTCCTCCCCGTAGCGAGCTGCAATCGGAACTGAACGCGGCGGCTAAAGAGCTGAACTCCGCTTCGGCGGCGGTGGCGGGCGCCGTGGAGCGACCGCCGCAGCTGGCGCTGGCCGGCCGCGGGTACGGGGACGCCTTCAACCGGACCTTGGCCGCCGCCATGGAGATGGCCGGCCACACGGAGGTGGGTAGCAATCATCATAACAATTCATCACCAGTCTATTGTCCTGAGGACTTCTTGGCGGGAAAGTGAAGAGTCATGTCTGCGGTTTTGTTTTATTTTCTAAAATTTGTGTTATGTCGAATATTAATGTGTAATAATGGTGGATTATTAACCGTTAAGTGTTCGTGAGTGTGTATGAGTGTTGGCAAATGAAACAAAACAGTGCAACGTCACTTTTCAAATTCTCTCAAGAAGTCCGCCCGAGGACTTAGTAAAGCCCCACATCTTTGCTGAGATACTCGAGGGGTTGGAGGGTATATCATTTCTCACTTCTCATTTCTATTATCATTCATTATCATCATACGGAAAAGAAAAATTGTTTATTTATGTATTACTTGTTACAAAAATTACTTGACACTGGCTAAATGTGCTAATCGCACAAAGCCATCAACAAAAAAAAAAGTCTATTGTCCTATTGCTGGGGAACGAGCCTCCCCTATGGACACCGCAGGGAGAACGGGAAGTAAACCACCACGCGGGCGAAGTGCGTAACTCCTCATAGCTCATGACAGCCTGGTACTTCAACCACCTCACGGCCTCACCCCGAGTATTGCTCGCGCCAGGTATACCTCCTTGTGGGTTATGATGGCCTGATACTTTGGACTCTGTCTCTCTGACTCTCTTTCTCTCTCTCTCCCGCATTCTAGTTAGTTTTATGTCCCACTGCTGGGGCACGAATCTCTTATGCATAGAAACTTCGCAGCATAAACCACCACGTGTGCGTGGGCCCAGTGCGGGCGGTGATTACTTTGGACTACTACAACTCATATCACTCATAATGTAGCTTCTTATAACTCATGATAGCCTGGTACTTTCACTACCTCACCCCAGGCATGTAGCCATCTCCTCATAGCCCATGCTAGCCTGGTACTATGTTTACCTTCCAGGTCCCAGGGTCTCGGACTAGGTACAGCTCGTTGTGACTCATGCTAGTCTAGACACTCCATCTCATTATACGTCCCCCACTGCTGGGGCACGAGCCTTCCCTATGGATGGATAGGGAGAACGGGCCATAAACCACCACGCGGGCCCATTGCTTTGGTGGTTATTAACGACTACTAATGCAGCCGGGACCAACGGCAACACGTGCCGACGAAGCATGGAAGTGATCGCATAAATAGACTACTACTTATTAACTTTACAGCGGAACACAACATGGAGTTAATTTGATTTGCATTTAATATTAGGGGTTTCCCGAAATAAAGATGATGATGGGTTTCGAATATTTAACTAACAAAACAAATGTTTTGTTTTGTGCAGGACCGCTCGGCGCAGTCGCTGATGGTGACTTCTATGAAGTCGGTGACCGTCAACTCCTCGAAGCTGCTCAGCACCGCCAAGGCCGTCAGCCAGGTACTGTACACATCGTATACGCACACTCATATCTCCTATACATATTTTACCAGTTCTTACTCATTTTTAATATAAATCTCAATTTAAATATAATTGATGATTCTTCATAAAATTATATTGTTTTCTCTTTATTTAACACATTAAATGCGACAAAACAATACACAATACAAGTTTATTGTTTGTTAATTAAATAGTATTTCCTATAATGTCTTTCTAAAAAACGCTATAAATGTAGAAAGCTTTATTTGCACATTTAAAATAAAAATCGTAAACTCAACGTTTGATCTGTTAATTTATTAAATTTATTTTTATAAAAATTACTATATTATTATGAGTTGTTATGTGCGCAGGACCTGACTCGCCCGAACGCCAAGAACCAACTGGCGGCCGCCGCGCGCGCCGTCACCGACAGCATCAACAAACTAGTGAGTATATCTATACATACTAGTGGTCGCCCAGTGGTCGAAATTCGACCGTAATTTTATTAAGGCTGCACGGATTGTATCCTAAGCAATAAAAAATTAAAAAGATAGAATGTGAGTTCGGATTGGCATTGACAGATTTCGGCGGCTCCTCTTCCATTTTTGAAACTTTTGAAAGATTATTTAAGCGTGTGTGTCAAATACATGGTAGTGTGTGTAAAGTTTGTTTTATTGATTTAATGAATTTTTTATGCATAATTTAAAAAAAATTATTAACATTCTGCAGTCCTTCTCTATATAAACTATAAGTGTGCGAAATTTCATACTCCTCCGTTCGCGCAATTTTCGTAAAAAGGGGTACAAAGTTTTTGCTTCACGTATTAGTATATAGATAATCATATCTCATTATATTTATATGTAGGATGCTAAGAAATTATGTGCGAATATTTTCAGGACAGGATTTAAGCTCTTTAAATAATTAATTGTATACATTTTACACATATTGTTGTGGACAAATTATGATTCGAAATGTGGTAGAAAAAACAATATTTTCAACATTTCCTTAATTTAAATAAAACCAATTTACAAAAACACAAATTAGAATCACGATAGCTCAATTGGAAGAGCACCTGACCCGGTATGTCAGAAAAGTGCAGGTTCAAATACTGCTCGTGGAAATTTTTGCAACATTTGTGTTTTTGTAATTTGTTCGCAACAAAATTTGCGTTAAAAATTATTTGATCATTTTATAAAACCATTTTTTTGGATCTACTCGTGTTTATTTTACACTTGTTTTTATCCTGAAAAATAGCAAAACTCAAACACATTATAAGTATAGGTACTACAAACTCACCTACACACTACACACTAATACAAATTCCATTCATTTACAAAGGCAAATTTTATCCGACAGTCACGCAAATGAATAGAAAAAACATAAAAAGTAGCAGGGCAATGATTGTACCGATTTGTATTCGAAATTTCTCAAAAACTAGCGGTTTTAATTATTTATGTTGTTGTTATTCTATCTACACCCCTAATAAGTACAAAAAATCATGTAATCATTTACAAATACACGCATATTTTACACTTTAGGTGCGTGATAGCGTAATAAGGTGTCATCCATTTAATTTATTCATTAAATTGCGGATGAATGCTATTAAAAGATGTAAATTGCACGAGTATACAATTTCTATTTGCCTGGTCTAGTGATTAAGACCACCGGTTTAGGTCCCGGGTTCGATTCCCAGCGGGGGGTATAGATCGCGCCAAACTTCTAGTCCCCTCTGAAGTTGCTTCGCGCAGCTGTACACAGGCCCTGCTGCTCGTCCCCGCCTTCGCCCTACTGACGCCTATTTTTTACTACTGCGACGCGAGTCGCGCCAACTTCAGAGGGGACTAGAAGTTTGGCGCGATCTATACACGTTTGTGTACTCGGTGTGGTTGGTGGTAGGACTTGTTTGTCCGCCTGGCTAGCTACCACCATCTTATCTAATTATGTCGCCATAACATCAATGTTTGTGGCATTCAGCCAGTGCCTCAGTAGTTGAGGATTCCGGTTGAAGTGCGCTTCCACCAATTGGCCTAAGCTAAGTGCTTACCAGTAATATAAAAAAATTACCTAGTTAAAAAATATTCTGAAATAACGTTTCTAACATCGAATGTGACCGTAACTTTTTGTCCAGGTGGACGTGTGCACGGAGGCCGGGCCCGGCCAGAAGGAATGCGCCGCCGCCATCCGCAGCATCGAGAGCGCGCGCCCGCTGCTCGCGGAACCCGGACAACCCCTCAACGGGCTCAGCTACTACGGCTGCCTGGACTGCGTCGTGGACCAGAGCAAGGGGCTCAGTGAGTGCTTTAGCCTTTTCCGCCCCATAAACCCTTACACTTTTATCGATTTTTGGCGGGTTCGATCTTCAAAGGCGTCAAGATTAAAACCTCCCGTTCTCAGGTGTACCCTCTGGTGTTCAGCTAAAACCCGTGGATTTTTTTTTATTAGTGTGATTTATTAACTGGATTCTTTGTAAATTATTTTTCTTTTCTCATGCTCGTAAAGTTGTTCTTTATGTCGAGAGAAGGCTGCATAAAATGGGTTTTTATGCTCTTGTGCATAAAGTAATTTCTTCGTTTAAGACTAAGGCAATTAGGCCTTACAGCCACATGCTTACACAATACACCTTCTTTTAATTGATATATTTTTATGAGATTTAGGTTATATCTTAATTTAATTTCGACATAATATGTATTACATTTACGTAAAAAAATATAACGCATATATTTATAATAACTTGGCATAACGGCTTAGACCATAGTCGAACGTCACATAGTTGAAAATAAAAAAAAAATAAGAAAAATTAATAAAATTTTCTTGTTTAAGCTTAATCCTTGTTTTATTTCATTGCTATCGAAGTGAAAAGCAGAGTGTAAAACTCGAATATAAAACCCATTTTACCTTCGACGTGACTGTCCACCTTCGCCGAACCAGCTGGGGTGATTATATGCATGTCTCGGGTAAAATGGCTCTTTTTATGCTCTTGTTGTACAATCTACGAATGTACTACTTATCCATAACTTCAATACATCCGTGGTCATGGCGCATATGACTGTGCCGAAATATCGGATACTCAAATATAAATTAACATGTTTAGAATCCCGTTAATAATTACTCTAATGCAAGAGACCATGATAGATTTTCTGTTTGCTAGTGCATTCTTTAATCTATTCACCGATTTTGATGTATTTTGGTGCTTTATTAGGCTCCGGCATGTCGGGTATGGCGGGTGCGGTGAAGCGCGCTGAGCAGGAGCAGTTCGCGGGCGCCGTGGCCGCCGTGGCGAACGCCGTCACCGGCCTCGTCGAGGGCGCCGCGCAAGCAGCTTACTTGGTGAGCGAGCCATACACACCGACACACCAAAGCTTTGTATACCGTTCAAAATTGGTATCGATACTTCTGTCAAACGAACATACCGTTCAAAAAGTAACGGTAAAAATAAAATAATGATAATAATTAGTACTGTAATTTTATTAAGGCTGCACGGATTGTATCCTAACCAATGAAAATTTAAAAAAAAGATAAGAATGTGAGTTTGGATTGGCATTGACAGAACGCGGCCGCTCCTCTTCCATTTTTGAAATTTTTGAAAAGAGTATAAATGCGTGTGTGTCAAATACATAATAGTGTGTGTAATGTTTGTTTTATTGATTTAATATATTTTTTATGGATAATTAAAAAAAATATTAACATTCTGCAATCCCTCTCTATATAAACTATAATTGTGCGAAATTTCATACTCCTCCGTCCGCGCAATGTTCGTAAAAAGGGGTACAAAGGGGCATAGTGACATTCATAAGAGCTACTCGTAGCCCATACTGATTAAATGAGTTTGTGTTCCTGCACCAGGTGGCGGTATCGGACGGCAGCAGCGCGGCGGGGCGGGCGGGGCTGGTGGACCAGGCGCAGTTCGCGCGCGCCGCCGCCGCCATCGACCACGCCTGCCGCGCGCTGGCCGACCCCGCCAGCGACCAGCAGCAGGTATACCACCAGCCCACCAGTAGGCACTGAAGGGACATGTATACAACCACCATGCTAAGATGGGAGGCATGCAGTAGATCCATCAAGCGATCAGCAGTAGGTTAGGTGTACCACCAGCACAACACCAGGCACAAGGCAGGTAGACACTGAAGGCAGAGAACCAGCGACCAGCAGCAGGTATACCGCCAGGCCACCAGTAGGCACCAATGGAGATGCCTATATACCATCACACCACCATACCAAATTTTGAGATTCGAGATTTTTAAATGTCTGATAATAATATATTAATATTCGCAATTAGGTTTTTCGTACTTACGTAGTGCACTCGGCGAGTATAGTGTCGTGGTGTGTTAGCATTGTGATTAGCATTCTATGACCTTATATTTTACTGCGTGAATGCCATTTCATTATCATTTATTTAAGAAATATTTAAAGTGATCGAGCATTACTTTTACTCTAGTTTGTTTGGGAAATAGACAATATTAAATTACATGCAGATTCATACCATAGATATCACAAGGTGATCGATAAAGTTTCCACAATTAAGAGGAAATACTAAGATCAACTGATTGTCCCTTGATTCCTCCTCCAAAACTAGACTGATTAAATTATTTTTTCATTAAAAATTAAAGAAAGGTTTTGGCTGTGTCCCTATTATGTTGTGCTTTTTTTTAAATTAATCTCTTCAAATTTGTTTGTTGAATGTCTGAGCACAGCGAAAATTTGACCAATTTTTAAAATTTTAAAAAGTTCAAGTCTTTTTTAATAATTAAAAAAAAAACTTTTATTTCAGACTGTGTCCATATAAGTAGGTAGTTGATTGACAAATTTTAAGTAATTTATGAAAAAAAAAAAGCAAAACATAGGGACACAGCCAAAGCCAAAACGTTGATTTTGTCTACTTTTCATGTAATCAGACGACCTTAATATTTACTCTTAAGCTGCTTTGAAATATTTTTGTAAATGGCACAGAACTTTTTATTTCTCTTTTGTATCACCTACCAGGTCCCATCAGCGTCTGTTTCGCGTACCCACACTAATAAGCACATGATCGGTAGGTCCTATCGGCGGCCACCGTGATCGCCAAGCACACGTCGTCGCTGTGCAACGCCTGCCGCGTGGCGTCCGGCAACACGGCGGAGCCGCTGGCCAAGCGCCACTTCGTGCAGGCCGCCAAGGACGTCGCCAACGCCACCGCCGCGCTCGTCAAGGAGATCAAGGCGCTGGACGCCGACTACAGCGAGGTCAGCCACCTCCCCACTCATACCAGCTTTGTGACCTTGACTCAAAAGTCAAACTCAACATTTTTTTATTCGATTCGAATCGTTAATCGTCTAAACATTTTTTACCTACTACCCACTCAAAACGTCTATTTTTTTAGCTGTTTTTTAGTACACTTACAATTCGCTAGAATGTACCTCATCATCATCTCAGCCAAAAGACGTCCACTGCTGGACAAAGACCTCCCCCAAGAATCTCTACAAAAAATAAAAAAATGTACCTGAAACATTGTAATATAGAATTTATTCAGACTTTTACATTTATTTTAATTGGAAATGATATGCTTTTTAATTTAATGATTTAATGTATCTCGTATGCCGTAAGGCGTATCATGGAGGAACTGTCTAGACTAAAGCATAGAACAACCTTTATCATTACCTGTAATCATCATCAGCTTATTTTATGTCCCCACTGCTGGGGCACGAGCCTTCCCTATGGATGGATAGGGAGAAAGGGCCATAAACCACCACGCGGGCCCAGTGCGGATTGGCGGTTATTAACGACTGCTAATGCAGCCGAGACCAACGGGTTTACGTGCCTTCCGAAACACGGAGGAGCTCGAGATGATAAAATTTTGGTCACCCATCCGATGAACCGGCTTCGCGAAAGTTGCTTAACCTCAGCACTCGCAGACCGGGCGCGTTAACCACTGCGCCATCGAGCTCCTCCTCCTCGAGAACCTGTAATAACAAAGGATAAAATTATTTTGATTGTCAACTTTTGGAAACGCTTTTCATTTTCTCAAAATAAACCTATTTCCAATACTCGTTCGCTACTCCAAGGCGATCCGGTGTTAGAAGTTGACTTGATAAAAAAATGTGTTACCATTAAAATACAGGAATCCAAAAAAAAGAGATTCCCAGTTCTTTGCTTGTACCCTCCATTTGTAAGTGTATAGTCACGAGCGTAAACATGTAAACACATTTTTATTAGTTTTGACTCTTATTCCAGTGTATTTAGAGTGTAATTGTTTACATATGCTCACGTCTCCACCAAGTACTTAAATATTTTTTATATAAAACACAGTGAAAAAATTAAACGCCCACCCGACCCAGCCAGGAATCGAACCTGGGTCTTCCGCAATCCGGGCGGCTGCACTGACCGTTATGCTACCGGGAAGGCTGACGTAAACGCTGAATTTTGTCACTGCTTTTTGATTTTTGAAATGCGGCAGAGCGACATTAGTGCCATCTATCCAAAGGTATTTGCAACCGATGGACATGCAGATGAATACCACAAATTGATAACACAACGCTATAGTAAATTTTCACTTTTATTTTTAAGTGTTAATTGCTATACTTAAGCTGAATTAAATATTTTTATATAAAATCGGATCAGCAAGTTGAAGTGGCAGTGGGCCGGTCATATTAGCCGCAGAACCGACAACCGTTGGGGTAAACGAGTTCTCGAGTGGAGACCGCGCATCGGCAAACGTAGTGTAGGACGCCTTCAGACTAGGTGGAGCGACGATCTTCACAAGTGGCTGGCAAGAGCTGGATGACAGTAGCCGCGGATCGTGCTCGGTGGCGTGCACAAGGAGAGGTCTATGTCCAGCAGTGGACTAGTATAGGCTGATGATGATATAAAATGCAGTGAAAAAATTAAACGCCCACCCGACTTACTTACCCGAAGTACTTTCCCCGCAGGAGAACCGGTCGCGCTGCGCACAAGCCACCGTGCCGCTACAAGAGGCTGTTCGCGGGCTGTGCGCGTTCGCGGACCGTCCCGAGTTCGCGAGCGTGCCCGCGCGCATCTCGCCGCAAGCCAGGCTCGCGCAGGAGGACATACTCACCGCCGGCAGGTAATATACACACCTATATGTTATCATCAGTGATCGGCGTAGGGCGTAGGTGGTGCCATATGGGCACTGCCTACCGCTAATGTGTATAAGGTCACATTTTCTCAACCGCAAATATTTTGAGGATAAATTCAACAACATAAATAAACTATTTTATGAAAAAACCTTAAATTTTTATATTCTAGTTTTCAAGAAAAACGCCAAAAGACATTTCGATTAAAAAAAACCCTTACGCACTTTCGTTAGTTTCAATTCAAAGGAGCCGAAACGGAGAGGCCGCAATGGGTGCTCTTAAAAATATTACAATTTTTGTGTTAGGAAAAGTAAAAATAAAAACTAGCTTCATTTTTTTCTTTAATGCTAGACCCTTATTTCACTGATATAATTAGAAGTTTTGTCAAAATATTTGCGGTGGATAAAATGTGACCTTATATATAAGCATGGACATGCCCCGGGATTCGATATTTCAAAATCTATATTGAGTTTACTTATTGTTAACATAGGTAGATACTATAATTACTATGTTGTTTTTTGTCTGTTTATTCTCTGGAAGTAATCGCGTTAAGGGGTAAGACCGTCGAAATTGTACATGTGGTGTTTGTTGACGACTTCGCTACAATTATGCGAAAAAAGACTGCCTCGATGTTGCTGCGAGCTCAGGGGAGCGCCAACACAGTCCTAAAGATGATTGGTGACCAGATGGACTCTGCACTTTTCGGACGGTTCACTGAACTACATGTTTTCAAACGTGTACATCAGTGAACCGACCAATTAATTAATTTAAGTAATTATTTATTTTTATTTTATTTTCATTTAATTTTAATAAAATATATGGTATAATTGTTTCTAACATAGTTTTTAAGTTTCAATTGTTACTAACCCATGGATCAAATGGTCTGAATAAAATGAATTATTATATTATATAACCATTTAGACAATTACGGCCCGTTGTCAAGAAATAGTATAGACATACATATAGAACTCACTACAGATTTAAAACAGTGCTTGTAGTAGTACTTACTAGTTGATCGTAACGCTGATACCAACTAAATTGTTTTTATGAAACTGCTGTTCTCTTATTGCTAACAAGGTTAATATTTAATAGTTAAAAAATCGAGCGAGCCTTTCAGTAGTCGCATATGATGTGTAACATTTGACATCTCACCTTAGTAATAAGCAATTTTATCATTATGTTTATTACATCATTTTATAACTATTAAATAAATGCAGTAAACACTCATTAGAAGACATTCGACATATCAATATGACCTTTGATAATCAAATGACACAATATGTCACATATAATAATAATATAGCCGACAAGCTGCAAGAAAGTAGGCTGCGATGGTACGGACATGTGAAGAGGAGGCCATCTGACTACGTTGGAAACTTGGCACTGCATCTTTCTGTCCCTGGTCCAAGATCGAGAGGCAGACCCAAGACAATGGTAAGGAAGGCTGACCCCACCACCATGTGGGATATATAGTCGGGAAGAGAAATAATAATAATATGTCATGTTCATAATATCGATTTTAAATTTACAAAATGCCGCACGCTTGCGCGCTTCCCCGACTTCCTGTTACACACTTGTTACACTGTTACACATTTCACGAAATCATTCCCACAAGCTTCCCCGACTTCCTGTTACATACTTGTCACACACTGTTACACATATTTCCGTCCCATTTCACGAAATCACTCCCACAAATTGTTTATATAGAAAGCGAGCGTAAAGATGTTACAAATCAAAAAATGGTGAATTTTTTAGGGTGCGCTCATTAAATTTACATAAATTAAATGTAGGCAATAATTGATTAAAGGTGATTTTTACAATCCCGGGATTTTGAGATGAGAGGGGTATGTCCATGTTATGCCACGATCGACGAATCTCGTGAATAGCACTACCTACGCCGACCACTAGTTATCTTTAGATGTTTTAAGTAGTTGTACAGTTTTGTGTAAAATAAAAACAACAAATAGTGTTTACATGTTTACATTACATTTTTGTATTTCCACAAATATTTAAATCCTGCAATGTTTTAGGAGTCAATACATATTTTTAGTTCCGTACGGCCATAATAATGATGATGTTCATGTTATCTCAATTTTACTGAAGCTTTTAAAATCTAATAAAAATAACTAATTTGTAAATTGACAATATACAACATACTGACTGTTTTGTAGTGGTATTCCGCTAGTTAAAATTTAGTTAAAAACATATATCACTACATAGTATAAAACAAATTCGCTTCCCGCTGTCTGTCTGTCCCTATGTATTATACTTAGATCTTTAAAACTACGCAACGGAAATAGATGCGATTTTTTTAAATATAAAGAGTGATGTGTAACATTTTTTCACTCGCCTTCTATATATACAATTTGTGGGAGTGATTTCGTAGAAAAGGGACGAAAGTACGTAACCGGAAGTCCGTAACAGCCACCAGTGATCGACACTTTAAGCCCAATGTCCGTTGTAGGTATAATATTTGTGGGAGTGATTTCGTAGAAATGTGATCGTAACAGTGTGATAATGCCGCACAATTTATGAACGCATTAAGTACAACTTACTGTGTTTGTGATTATGATATTTGAGGTGCTGACATTACAATCTATTTTCTCGAAACTGTTCACATGTTCTTTACTCATAAATAAATTGCGCGGCAGACGGGATGTGTCAGTGTGACATGTCTTCTAATGAGTATTTACTGCATTCTCTTTATGATTTGTAAAAAAATATACGTAATTGTTAATTCCCTAATCTATATTCTGGGCTTCTTGGCGGGAAAGTGAAGAGTCATGTCTGCGGTTTTATTTTATTTTCGAAAATTTGTGTTATATCGAATATTAATGTGAAATAATGGTGGATTATTAACCGGTAAGTGTTAGTGAGTGTGCAAGAGTGTTGGCAAATGAAACAAAACAGTGCAACGTCACTTTTCAAATTCTCTCAAGAAGTTCGCCCGAGGACTTAGTAAAGCCCCATATCTTTACTGAGATACTCGAGGGGTTGGGGGGTATATCATTTCTCACTTCTCATTTCTATTATCATTCATCATCATCATACAGAAAAGAAATATTGTTTATTTATGTATTACTTGTTAGAAATATTACTTTGACACTGGCTAAATGTGCTAATCGCACAAAGCCATCAACAAAAAGAAAAAAAAAATCTATTTTCTATTGTAATATTGATTTCAAAAGGTGAGATGTCAAATGTTACACATCATATGCTACTACTGTAAGACTCGTTCGTTTTTTTTCTATTATTATTGTTAATAACTCAAGGTTGCCTGAATGAGATTGCTTGTTAGAAATAAGTCTGGCTACTTTTTGTTCTAACTATATATAAGGTATATGCACCTAACTGTATGCACCGTATCCTCAGGAGCATCATCACCGGATCCTGTGCTATGCTGGAGGCAGCTCGTCAGCTGGCCCTCGCTCCTCAAGACAGGCCGCAGTGGCAGTTCCTGGCGCAGCACAGCAAGACCGTCTCCGATAGCATCAAGGCGCTCGTCACTAGCATCAGGTCAGACCAGACATATATTATTAATTAATTTTTTAAATTTTAATCAAAACTAAATATTTATATTATTATAAAATAGTCCCGTTAATAATTATGATATGATATTAATATTTGTTATTGTTAGCACCTTTGATATTTTAAGACGATTTTCACACAAGTAATACATATAAATTATGGAGCGTTGAAATCAATAATGAATTAAATTAAATTACATTCTAAATTTAAATGTAAATGTACTGTTATATACATGACTGTTTGTTGTCCAAAATAAAGTAAAATAAAAAAACCTACGACCTTTGGATTTTACCGGTTCAATGCTCTGAGCTACCGAGGTCCCAGAAGACTCGTCGGGTTCGTTTCCCACTCGAGCTTCCTACGGCTGGTTAGTTTTTTACAAGTAAAATTTTATGTTGTAACAAAATAAAAAAATAATAATTTTGTATTGTTTACCCAGGGAGAAAGCGCCGGGCCAGAAGGAGTGCGCGTCGGCCTCGGAGGCCATCTCGCGGCTGCTGCGGGAGCTGGACCACGCCGCCATCCAGGCCGTGGCGCAGGAACTGCTGCCGCGGCAGGCCAACTCGCTGCAAGGTCAGTTCACGAAATCGGCACTTTATTTTTTCTTCCTACCTATTTTTGAACCGGTGTTTAGTTGTCACGCTATTATATCGATTACGAATGCTCCTCGTTCTCTTAGGATACCGGTAACTTATTTTTTACTCCGACAATTCTCAATCGGTGTGTATCTTAATAATCGAATTGTTAATAATGTAAAAGTTAAAAGTGAGATTCGAAAATTTCGCTTCGAGTATGAGTATAAAAAGTATATATTTACTAACTGACCCGACGGACTTCGTACCACTTTGACAGTTTCTAAGACAACAAAACAAACAAATCGTGGAACATTTTGTATTGGAAAATTAAATTGTAGAAAAAAAGTGTTTGGGGTTGACCACCCTTATCACTTAGGGGTATGAATAATAGGTTACGACCGATTGTCAGACCTACCGAATATACATATATCAGCCGTTTCGGAGGAGTACGGCAACTAACACTGTGACACGAGAATTTTATATACAGCGTGGGAAGGAGTATACCGACAAATTGAAACCAAGGATTCCTGGTGGTATTACGAGTAAATTATGTTATATCAATATGGGTCTAAAACTGCGTAATTAACTTACTTTATTTTTAGAACAAAAATAATAATTATCGACAGTACTTCCTTGTAAACAAAACCTAAGTTCAAAGAGTGAAATAGAAAACGTCAAACTTCACGAAAGACTCCGACAAAATACGATAAACGACGAATGAAGTCAACGTCAGTGTGAGACATTGATTATTAATTATTACTATGTACTTGTGTGAAGGTGTGTGTGATTACGTCAAATAGTTAGGGCGTGTTACCCTTGAGATTTTTTGAACTTGTGAATTACTTAAAAAATTAATATCTCGAAAATTAGGCTTTACTGGCCCATGTTTATATTACTTTTTTTTGTCCAAATAGGCATTAGAATCTTTGGTTATAATTTGTCGGTATACTCCTTCCCACGCTGTATAACTAGCTGACTGGCGGCGGGCGGACTTCGTACCACTTTGACAGTTAACGTTTCCATGACAACAAAACAAACAAATCATTCGTCCGCTTAAGAATACCCGTACCCCATGATGGATCCCTATGGCAGCGCCACCTACCGGGTCCAATTGTAAATCTAAACCATTGTCGTATCCACTTGAACACACACAGAAAATTTCATCCAAATCGGTCCAGCCGTTTAGAAGGAGTTCAATAACATACACACGCACAGATTTTTTTTTATATATAAAGATATAGGTAATAAGTATATAAATGTTTGTTGTCGCTGCGCAGGGTACTCGGAGCAGATCGAGAACAGCGCCAGCGAGCTGCTGGAGCGCCTGGAGCCGCTGCGGGTGGCCGCCAACGGGGAGGCTGAGCATCTGGGTCACGCCGTCACGCAGCTGGTGAGACATTTTTTTAACGTTTCTTTGTAGGATATAATTTCATTTATAATACGTTTTGTTTGATAAATTAAATTAATTTTTATTTAAGTAAACTTATTAAAGAAGCGCGAAAAACTTATTAAAAGTTTTCAGAGCGCTTTTTAATCGTCTAAATAATAAATAAAAAATATTTTAACTATCACCCGTTCAGGACGTCTTTTAAAACGGGCGCAAGAAACTGAACAGCTTTATATATAAGTAGCGGCATTTTTGAAATCATATGCTGTCACCGAATTATGCTGAATATAAGTTTACAGTTATTTAAAAAAATATAAGATATTTTGATAAGGAACAACGAGCGTCTTTGGTGCATTTTTGAAAATGTCTGCAAACGAACGACAATTCGTTATATGTGTAAAGGTTGTCAATACAATTAATATTTTATTTAGCTTAGCCTTAAATCATAACTATTCCAAGATATGAGCGATTTTAAACAGAACGACATTTGACATCAAAATGACATTTGATAGTCAAATGACACAATATGTGACAGATAATAATAATATGACATGTACATATTATCGATTTTTCAACATTTGTGTTTTTGTAATTTGTTCGCAACAAAATTTGCGTTAAAAATTATTTGAACATTTTATAAAATATTTTTATTAATTTCAACACTCGTTTTCAATAGGTCGTCAGTATTTGACATTTTAGAAATGTTAGCTCTGATTGGCTGTAAACATTCAAACGCCCGTCTAATAACACAATATGAGTGAGTGAAGGCATCAAAGACAACGGACTAGCTTACAGACAGACGTCTGTCTGTCGGACGCTTGACGGGTTAAAGTTATGGGCGATCTCATCCTCACTCAAACTCATTATGCTAGGTGGCTCGACTTAGGAGTCCGGGAGTATGTGTGCAGTAAAGGATTCAAAAACATCGTAAGTAAAGCTGTCCCTCCCGTTCCGCAGGTATCGTACTGCGAGGCCGTGGTGGCGGGCAGCGTGGGCTGCGCGTCGCTGGTGACGGAGTCGGCGTCGCAGGCGGCCTTGCTGGGGCACGCGCGCACCGTGCTCGAGGCCGCCGCCGCGCTCGTGGCCGCCGCCAAGGCCGCCGCCGGCAACCCCAGGGTGTGTACACTCATCGTTTTATTGTTTACTCAGTTGTGGCTTGTCGATGTATTTTCATACGAGTTATATATAAATAAACAATATTTATTTATAATAGACTAGCTGACCCGGCGGACTTCGTACCGCTTCTTTGACAGTTTCCATCATTGAGTTAAATATTAATCAATGGTTTCCATGACAACAAAACAAACAAATCATTTTGTATTGGAAAATTAAATTGTCGTTTTTAGTATTTTATTTAGTATATTTTTTTCATAGCCTATGTTACTCAGCGCTAATGTAGCATTCTAATGGTGAAAGAATTTTTTAAATCGGTAGTAGGTCCAGTAGTTTTTGAGTTTATTCGTTGCAAACATACATACAAAAATACAAAGGTTTCCTCTTTATAATATTAGTATAGATGATATTGAATAATAATGATAATAAATGATTTCTCCCGACCCCTCGACTAGCAGTAAGGATGGTGGGGCTTCGCTGAGACCTCCCGCGGACTTCTTGAGAGAATTTTAAAAGTGACTTTGTACTGTTTTGTTTTGTTTGCCGACGCTCATGCGCGCTCGCGAACACTTGACGGTTAATAATCCACCATCGTTTCACATTAATATTCGACTCGATACAAATTATAGAAAATAAAACGAAACCGCACACATAACTCTTTTCTAAAACTGGTCGTCAGAAGAAATTGCTCGAAAGTAATAAGACCGCCGAATTGTAACTTTGTATATTTTTTTTCCTGTTTATGTTTCATGATCAGAGATTGGAATAGGTGGGGCTAATTCTCCTAAAGTTCGCGAAGAACATAGACAAAATTTAATTGAGACTTCTTTATGACAATATTTTTTTCGGAACAACTGTCCGGGTTTCCGGACATCACTTGAGAACATTAAAAATTAATATTATTAATACAGTAATTGATTTTATTACTTATTTTGTATCCCGGAATTGCCGAAAATAAGTAGACACGTTTTTTATTGTTTTCCAAAATGAAATACAATCTCGTCGTTATATTGGATCAAACTTATTGTTTGCGCGTGTCTAAATCTATTCTTGTCTCGCAAGACTTGGGCAGCCTCGAATTTCTCGGAAGTGGAACAATGCCGTTCGTTTACCAGTAATTTATAATAGCGAGATTGTCTTTCATTTTTGAAAACAATTAAAACGCGTCTACTGATTTTCGGCAATTTCAGGATACAAAATAAGTAATAAAATCAATTACTGTATTAATAATATTATTTTTAAATGTTCTTAAGCGATGTCCGGAAACCCGGACAGATGTTCCTAAAAAAAAATTGTCATAAGAAAGTCTCCATTATTTTTGTCCGTTCTTCAAACTTTAGGTGAATTAGACCTACCTATTCCGATCACTGTCATGGTGTTGCAATAAAAGTATTATCTATATAAACTAATTGTTTTTGACATGTCGCAATTACAATTGAAGAAGTGTGTTGCGAAAGACGTTGAAATGAATATTATCGTTATTTTCGTGGTGTTCTCTTAGAGCATGTCGTATAGCGCATTCCGTTTAACTTCCGTTGCTTAGGCGGTGAGCGCGCACAGCGAGGTAGACTTGCACACGGCGCAGGCGCGCGCCGCGCTCAGCGAGCTGGCGGCGTTCACGCGCGAGCTCAGCACGCAGCGCGGCGCCGTCGGCCCGCTGCTGGACGCGCTGGCGTGGGCGCAGGCCAGGCTGCACGAGAACAGGTCACCCACCCTCATCATGATGATGCTTTGTTTAATACTTATACTTTTATGTCCAATTTATTACATTAGAACGCATGTTTTTATATTTTATGTTTTTAAATTTTTACTTCTTTTTATTATTATTAGTTTTATGTGGACACTTATTTGATTTGAAAGTTTGAACGCATGTTTTTATATTTTTATATTTCGTATTCTCTCCAAAAGATTTGTTGTACTCGAGAAGGGTAATTTTTTTTTTGATGTTTTTTTTTTAAATGTTTCCCACACTCACACCAATTATCTAGCCCCAAGAAAAGCTTCCTTAAGAAACTCGTTATATGGTTAACTAGACAACGGATAAACATACTTAATATACTTAAATACATACTTATTATACATAGGAAACACCCAGACCCGAAACAATTTAGAAAAACAGGTATTTCTAAATTGACCCGACCGGGGATCGAACCCGGGACCTCAAAGATAGCGACACCATGAAAACCGGTGTGCAAGCCACTCGACCAAGGAGGTCGTCAATTAAGTTGTAAGCACGTCATTTACTTTAAGACCGTCTATGTACACTTAATTTGCAAATAAATAACTAATTGAATTTGAACTTGAACTTGCTTGATGCTAGGTGGAGCACACGAATGGATTACTGTAATATTGATTATTTACATATAATTTTTTATCATCATCAGCTCATTTATGTCCCCCCTGCTGGGGCACGAGCCTTCCCTATGGATGGATAGGGAGAACGGGTCATGAACCACCACGCGGGCCCAGTGCGGATTGGTTGTTGTTAATGCAGCCGGGACCGACGGCTTTACGTGCCTTCCGAAGCACGGAGGAGCTCGAGATGATACATTTTTAGTCACCCATCCGATGACCCGGCTTTGCGAAAATTGCTTAACCTCAGCACTCGCAGACCGAGCGTGTTATCCACTACGCCATCGAGCTCCTCATATAATTTATACGCAAATATTATTGTGAACAAATTACAAATTGAAAAAAGACAACGTTGCAATGAGTAATATTTACATTTCTTGCTCTTGTTCATTTAACAAGAAAGGTTTACATACATAGATACACGAAAAAAAAAAACGATGGGTTGCACTCTGGGAGTGCCGGCAGAAGGGAACACTTGAATATTAACGTTGTGCATTTTTGATATTTTGGAATGGTTAGGGAATAATTTTGCACGAATTGCTTTAATTATCAGTATAAAAGTACTCTCATTTATGTGGTAGAATACAATATTTATTTATTGGGCTATCGTACACAAACATGACAATTTATATTACATTAAAAAGTTATATTAAGTTATATTAAAAATTTATATTACGCCGCGCCAGCTGTCTACTCTCCATCCGTCTTACGAATTTTCGATCAGGTCACGTGTCCTGACGCGAGTTTAAAATTTTTTACCCATTCCTCTACTCTCCATCCGTCTTACGAATTTTCGATCAGGTCACGTGTCCTGACAGTCACGTGTCCTGACGCGAGTTTAACATTTTTTACCCATTCCAAAAAAAGTGCACAACGCCGCTAAAGAAGTTTTCACTTCAAATATGAAATTTACTGTGCAGAGGGTAGATACAAAAGTTAATATACCACCTAGAAATAGACTGATCGCAATAAAGCACATATAAACAATATTTAACAAGTATACGTGTTTATTTATGTTATGGTCGGCAATTGGTCCCGCAGACTTTCTTTTCCAACTACAGCTACGGTTGGCTGGAAGAGATCTCTTTTAGAGATAAGCTCACCCTTGTATATGTTTTTTATAATGCGATTTATTCTGTAATTTCAATGTACAATAAAGGATTCAATCAATTTAAAAGCATTACAACATTTGCCTGCACAACAACTAACAACTTCAATTAAAACAATTTCCTTTGTAAAATTTTTTTAATAAGTAAAATTCTCAATATAGCACATCAAATAAATGGCTTTCTAAATTTAAACATACTCGTAAGGTTGTGAATGAAATATTGCAAAAGTTCAAATAATTTTTAACGCAAATATTGTTACGAACAAATTACAAAAACACAAATGTTCTGCAATTGGAAGAGCACCTGACCCGGAATGTCAGTAGGGTGCAGATTCAAATCCTGCTCGTGGACATTTTTTCAACTTTTTTGTTTTTGAAAAATAGCAAATTAGTAAATTTCCAAATTAGTAACAAGCTTACAAAATGAAGTCATAGCTATTAACGGCTTACCAATGAGCGAATGTGGCCTTAACCGCGCGGTCAATCAGCTGTCCGACTTATATTTAGAGTTGTGACTAGGGTTGCCACCCGTACTCTAAAATAGAGTATTGTCCTCTTTTTCATGTAGGTGTACTTTATAATCTACGACACCAATAAAGTACGCTAAAATACTCTATTTACGTAAAACTGATTGTTACTGCCTCGTTACTGGTTATGAGTACTTATGAGACTAAATAAACTGGTACAATATATATGTTAAATGTTGCAAAGAGCAACAAAAAATACGTTTTTAAAGACAAACAAATAAATAGTCTTTTTTTATGCTATGTACTTTATTTTTGTTCTAACAAAATGAAAAAATACTTTATTCGTCCTGAAAAAAGGTGGCAACCCTAGTTGTGACCGACAGACGGAGCGGGCTATTTGCGAATCCATCGAACGGTTACGGCTAATCATGTTAGTTAACAAGCCCAGTGCTTGTGCGTGGGATAACCACCTTTTTTAATTTGAAAAAAACCGGCCAAGTGCGAGTCGCACTCGCGCACGAAGGTTTCCGTACTTTATGACGTATTTAAAAAAAACTACTTACTAGATCTCGTTCAAACCAATTTTCGGTGGAAGTTTGCATGGTAATGTACATCATATATTTTTTTTAGTTTTATCATTCTCTTATTTTAGAAGTTAGAGGGGGGGGACACATTTTACCACTTTGGAAGTGTCTCTCGCGTAAAGTATTCAGTTTAGAAAAAAAATGATATTAGAAACCTCAATATCATTTTTGAAGAACTATCCATAGATACCCCACACGTATGGGTTCGATGAAAAAAAATTTTTGAGTTTCAGTTCTATGTATGGGGAACCCCCAAAATTTATTGTTTTTTTTCTATTTTTGTGTGAAAATCTTAATGCGGTTCACAGAATACATCTACTTACCAAGTTTCAACAGAATAGTTCTTATAGTTTCGAAAAAAAGTGGCTGTGACATACGGACGGGCACACAGACAGACAGACATGACGAATCCATAAGGGTTCCGTTTTTTGCCATTTGGCTACGGAACCCTAAAAAGAAAAAGTTTTGAAAAAATTCCACGAGCGGGATTCGAACCCTGACATGCCGGGTCAGGTGCACTACCGACTATGCTATTGTGAGCCACGAACACTTTGTCTTTTTTCAAATTGTAATTGGTTTGCAACAAAATTTGCGTAAAATTATAAAAACAGTAATCACCATTTTTTAGTAATTGTTGGGCTAGATATCATTTCTTTATAGCTGTTTGCAAAGGTTACGCAAGCTTCAAATAAATGGAAATAAAACTGATTTTCAGATGCTTCGGTTTATATTTGTTTTTATTAATTGTATTGTTGTATTCTTACAGCAAGTACTAAGATAGTCGGTTCCTCCGACGATGTTGAGACAAAGCGCTTTTCAAAAGTAAATTTAAAAAGTGACTTAATAATTATTAATTTACGGAGATACATTGTTCAATAATTCATAATATTTATTTGATTAAGAGTATCACAAACTGATGTCCGATCCAAGTTACATCTGCATTATAGATCTACTAAAACAACAAATAAAAACATACGCAACAACTCTGTTAATAAGGTTGAAAATTGTTGTATCTGTACCATATCCTACCTATTCTTAATATTCTATTAATTTGGACTGAATCTCAGTATATTTTTAGGAATATAGCTTAGGTCATCGCTTGAAATCGAAACTGCTGGCTCGCGGCCAATGCTCTGAAGTGCTGCATTTGATCATTCAGATATACAGACAGGCTTTTTATATGGGTTTTGTCTATACATCACTCATTTGAACAACATAATTTTGACTGAACCGACCCGAACCCCTCGGGGAATCTTGTAAGGAACGGGGAGACGCACTTGTACGTTACACAATTCTTATTAGCAAACCTCTGGCTTCGTTTCACATGGCTCGAGGAACCCTTTAAGTTTCTCGCGGTCCCCAACAGTCCGGCACGCTGGAAATGCCTAGAGCCTATCAGCAAAATCTCAAAGAAACAATTTAATAGCGATTCTGGCCGCGACAAATTCATCGTCATTCAAAGTTTATTGAAATGAAACAACTTTTACGGATCTACTCGCGTTTATTTTACACATTACTTTTAGTTAATGTTTATCCTGACGTTTCTTAATCCCAGCCCCAACACCATACTGCCAGACCAAAAGATACTGTAAGTTCTTTCTGCGTAAAACGGAACGCACCTGATTAAATTTAGATGAGGGCATACAAGCTACTAACTAATTATGATACGACCAACACCTCAGTCTCCCTGTGACCACGGACCCTGCAAAGGGTTCGAAACGTCAGGATAAATTAGCAGGATAAATATTAACTAAAAGTAATGTGTAAAATAAACGCGAGTAGATCCGTAAAAGTTGTTTCATTTCAATGTGTAGTGTTCGCGTAAACTTTAGAAAACGATATTCAAAGTTCAATTCAGATCGCAGATCGAAACGAAACAACAACTTTAGCGTGCGATTCTGACGATGCCAATGCATTGCCAATACTCGCCTACACATTAGTGGGCAGTGCGCTGCGCCGTCCGTTTGTTTACTACGCGCGTAGAGAAACGTGGTTTGTGTCAAATTGTCAACATTGCAGAGTTAAATTGTGAGTGTCTCCTTAAGGCGAAAGGTAAGGCACACTAGCGCCGCTAATGGTTTTAATTTGATAACTGCTAAACTGGATTTTTTTTCAAACATTGCGGACCTTAGGTTTAAAGACATTTATTTCCCATAAGAACTTACAAACAGTTCACTTAAAATGAGATAAGATTATACACTATAAATTTACCTGTGGGCTAGCGCAGCTAATTTCGTTAACAATGATTTTCACTTTAAATAATTACTCACTTATTTATTACCATTAACAAGTTGCAAGTAGTTAACTAGGTACTTTCCGGACTCAATGACAAACTATTTGGAATCAAGCATCATGACAAGCACTAAACACTTCTACATTCATTTGACTTAGAAACGGCGCGTAGCCGTGTGCGAGTCAAACAATAACATTAAACTGGTTGCTTCATAATCTGTCGACCGTTTCTAACGCGGGGCATTAGGAAACCGTGGAGCAACCTGCACAAGTATTTTTACTGTTATCTATTTTTATAAAGTTTTTTATTTTTTTTTTAATTTAAATATTTATTTTTGTTTACGTTTTTATAGAAATGTTACTACGGACTAAGAAAACTCTTAAGTTTATTTTTAAAGATATTTATGCTATCGGAATTTTTTTTTTCCCTTCGACCTTCCGACCCTAGGCAAACGTCTATTATTTAATAATTGTGCACTACTTTTAGGTTTGTTTTTGTATTCATTCGCTAACATTAAAAGTGGCCATTGTTTGTGAATAAATGCGATAGCCCGTTTTGTGAATAAACCACGCAACAAAAAGTAGTGCACAATTATTAAATAAATACTATGGATGCTTTCCTGTTGTCGGACGGTACGCAATGTTTAAAAAAGATCCGGTCCGTTAGTAATTGTCAAATTATCAATTGGTGGCGCTAGTGTGCCTTACTTTTCGCCTTAAAGTGCATGTTCACGAACACTTAACGGTTAAAAATCCACCATTAATTCATATTAATATTCGACACAATACTAATTCAAGAAAACAAAACAAACATATTTCTTAACTTTTCCGCCAAGAACTCGGATTTGTTGTTAGTACCTGCTAATATAATAGTTATTTGTTGTCGGTTGTCGCAGGATGTCGCTGCTGGGGTCGTACGACGAGGCGGACTCGTTCGTGGACTACCAGGCGCGCATGATCGCCGCCGCTAAGGAGATCGCCAAGCTCGCCACCGACATGGTCAGTACAAGAATATTTACATCATTTATTTTTTTTATGTTTCCGCCACAACATGATCGATAAGCATACATTTTCATATTAATCCTTTTCAAACATACCAGTGCCTCGCGTACCTCTGACGTACTTACTTAACGACTAATGCCGGATCCCTATATTATATCTGTCTGTTGTTTTGCTTACTGGAGTTAGAAATTTGAAATATTTTGTATGGAGCTTATGTCAAATTTTTATCAACAGATAGATAGAATATAGGGAATCGGTTTTATTGTCTAATTTCAAACTATCACGATACCTTTCAAAGGTATTTATTTACACTTGTCATTTTACATAGACGATTACAAATAAATTTCAATGTTAGTTTATTAAACATCATTCAAATACGCGTCGCGATCCCAATCACTGACACCTGTGATTTAGTTTAAAGTTCTTAAATAGCTTTTAAATGTTAAAGTGAAAGGTATTTATTAGGTACTAGCTTACCCGGCGGACTTCGTACCGCATTTCTTTTTTTTTTTTTCTCCTTTTTATTTAATATAGCCTGTGTTACTCAGCGCTAATGTAGCATTCTAATGGTGAAAGAATTTTTTAAATCGGTCCAGTAGTTATTGAGTTTATTCGTTGCAAACATACATACATACAAAATACAAAGGTTTCCTCTTTATAATATTAGTATAGATTATAAATAAATTTTCCGTATACTAATTAAAATAAAACAACTTTTACGAATATTTTATGCATTAGTCCGTGGTTCCCTGTGACTGAGGTGTGGGTCGTCTCATAATTAGTTAGTAGCTTGTATACCCTCATTTAAATTTAATCAGTTGCGTTCCGTTTTACGCAGAAATTGCTTACGGTATCTTTTGGTCTGCCAGTATGGTGTTGGGTAATGTGTGAAATAAACGCGAGTAGATCCGTAAAAGTTGTTTCATTTCAATGTGTAGTGTTCGCGTAAACTTTAGAAAACAATATATTAAACCAAGTAAGAGATTTTGTTAAGACTTTGTTCACATTTATATGATTGTATCCTTTCTTAAGATGTATGTTGGCTTTATTAACTCTTTTTAATTAGGAACCTATAATATTAGTTTCTTTATTATAGGTATACTTTAAATCATGTTTAGTTGTTGACTGTGTCTCGTGTATTGTTCAGACGGCGAAGGCAGCCACAGACGCCAGTCGCCTGCTGCCGCTAGCCAGCGACATGTGCGCGGCGTACCAGCGGCTGGCCGGCGACAGCGTCGGCGCCGCCGCCACCACTCCCAACGCGGACGTCGCCAACAGGTCAGGCTCAAATTCTCTTAAGGCGAAGGGTAAGGCACACTAGCGCCACCAATTGAAAATTTGACAATTACTAACGGACCGGATCTTTCTTTAAACATTGCGTACCGTCCGAGAACAGGAAAGCATCCATAGTATTTATTTAATAATTGTGCACTACTTTTTGTTGCGTTTTTTTTTGGTTTTTATTCACAAAACGGGCATCGCATTTATTCACAAACAATGGCCACTTTTGGTGTTAGCGAATGAATAAATAAAATAAATAAATAAATGTTTCCCACACTCACACCAATTATCTAGCCCCAATAAGAGCTTCCTTAAGAAACTCGATAAAATGGTTAACTAGACAACGGATAAACATACTTAATATACTTAAATACATACTTATTATACATAGGAAACACCCAGACCCGAAACAATTTAGAAAAACAGGTATTTCTAAATTGACCCGACCGGGGATCGAACCCGGGACCTCAGAGATGGCGACACCATGAAAACCGGTGTGCAAGCCACTCGACCAAGGAGGTCGTCAAATGAATACAAAAACAAACCTAAAAGTAGTGCACAATTATTAAATAATAGATGTTTGCCTAGTGTCGGAAGGTCCGCAATGTTTGAAAAAAAAATTCAGTTTAGCAGTTATCAAATTAAATTCATTAGCGGCGCTAGTGTGCCTTACCCTTCGCTTAAAGATAACTACCGTCTTAATTTATTGTAACACCACATTTTAGGTACCTGTCTATTTATAAATATTAAATTTAAAGAAAATGACAATTTATTAACTTTTTAATAAAATAATTTTATTATAAAAATATAAATAGATTAATAAAAAATAATTGTGTTTACCCAGCATCCGCACGGGCGTGTCCGAGCTGGGAGACAGCATGTGCTCGCTGGTG